>OOFC01029369.1:0-17964 GCA_900323345.1 Pseudochromis fuscus | reverse complement strand
CACGGTCAACCCGACTCAGCCACCTGCCTATTTCCCAGACGATATAGGTTAGGAGGGAAAGGCGGGGGGGTGGTGGTTGCGGGGAAGAGGGTACGAATGTCAAGTATGAGGATGTGGATTAAGTGTGTGCACGCTCAGTAAACATTTCCTGAGGATGAAAGGGTTCATAAAAACACACACAACAGGTGTTTATACTGTACGACAGGTGTAAGTCTCATATAGTGTTTAATAAATGGCACAGGTTACAGGAAGGGGCATTTACACTAATAGTACAAGCGGTAAACGGGCAGACCATGGCGTCTTTTCAGGAGAGTGCCAACTGTAAGAATTGTGCAAAGCTGAACCTCAAAACCCGCTAAAGTGGGTTAAAACGACATGGATAAAGAAAAAAGATGGTAGATGAATCCTCCTTCTGAGCGTGAATGTCACCTGCCAAAAGTCTGTTGTTATTTTTGTGACAAGAAGTTTCCACACAGCTATTTCAGTGGGACGACATCATAAAAAATTCATTCTTTCTTTCTTTTTGTTCTGGGTGTGTTAAGAGGTTTCGGAGAGCTCCAACCTCCAGGCCTCACTGTCTAACAGAGTGTGTGTGTGTTGCACTGCAGCCAGCGAGGATTAAAGGGAGATCACTGGTGTCAACGTGTCCAAAGCCGACAGCGTTGGATGTATACAAAACAAAAGGCTGCGCACAACTTCCGGGCCAGCAAGGACAAAAAGCAGATTTCTGCTCTGCTTGTTCCATTTTTATCTTTTGGGTGTTGCCAGACAGGAATTCATATTCATCCTCACAACACAGCACAGGCTTCATTTAGTTTTGTTATAATGATTATAGGAATGTAGAGTGTTGAATCTACATATTACAAACTGTATTTAATGAGGGGTTTGCTTCACATGTGCTTCTGAGATGAATACTGCGACATGTTTCATAAGAGGGAGCAGCAGTTTGAGCCGCAGTAAAGGACACAGCAGCAACAATAATAAAAATCAAACCTTTATCTCTGCAAGTTACTATGACAAGTTTTAGAAACAGAGTCACTCATTTTCAAGTTTTTCGATGATCATCGGTCCATAACAATTGAGGATGACTGCTCTCAAGTATCCTTACCAAAATGATCCAAATGTTCTCTTTGAAAGTTTATTTATTTAATTTTAACCATCTTTTGCTATTTTATGTTTTTTTGCCATATATTCATTATTATTTATTCATGATATTACTATTTTAATTTTGTTTTAATCAGTTTTAAGTTATCTTTTAATAAAATCTTGACTTCTACACTAAGATCTTTCTTAAGTGTTGCTTATTAATTGTAGAAGTATTTAAGGAGAACTTAATAGATAGAGGTACTTTATTGATCCTGAATTGGGAAATTCTTTAAAAGACTCAGAAGAGCAGTACATGATCTATGCTCAGCACTTTACTCTAGGGCTACCATTTAAAGTGGTTCAAAAAAGCAGACCAAAACAAAATACTCACACCACGCTCAAACTCGCACCATCATGATAGATAGGTCAATGGTCAGCTGACAGCCAAACTCTGAGCACAGAAAACCCACTTATATTTGGAAAGAGGGTCAGGAGAAACCTCAGAGGGCGCACGGTCGTGTTTGCCAGTCACATTCGACTGTTTTGAGGCGCCACTCTCCAAGGTCCCCCGGTGTGAAAGATGACACAAGGCATGCATACAGTAAAATCTTCTCCACATAATGGAAACTTTACAGACAAATGTCAAATCAACCGGCCAATAGTTGATCTCTTTCTTATTTAAGAATCAATCCAACAATTAAAATTTATGCAAGTGTAAGTTTCAGCTCCTGGACCAAAAGGGCAAGGCATTAACTAGAAATCACCGACGTCACTAAATATCCAAACTGTTCGATTACTACAACTTGAATCTGAGATATCTGAACTACCACTGCTAGTAAAACACAAGCTATGATGGTAAGTCCTCTGGCATGGCCTCAAACAGGGACGGCAGGCAGGAATATTCCAGAGGACATAAACACCTCCTCCTCCTCCCCAAGGAGGAACGCCTGGAGCTGTCAAATAAAGAAGGCTCCAAATGCCAGGCCGGGCTGGGAGAGGGAGAATGATGGAAAGTCGTAGACACTCAAGTGCACAAGCGCAGAATCAATAGTGCTAAGGCAGTAATATAGTTGCTGCATTATACAACTACTAATAGAGGAGTTGTAAAGAGTGAAGAGAAAAACTGCAAAAGAGACAAACGCCTACATTTCTGAGTTCATGCTGAAGCATCCTCTTATACCGATAAGCTCCCCCTGCCGCTGCCAGCATAATATTATTTACAATCTGCTGTACCTTCAATACCTGGCCTCAGGGTTATAATCTCATAAACACAGAGGTTACAGCAGGAACTGTTGTCTTTTTCAGAGTTAGAAATCTCTCTTATACCAAATATTCCATGAACTTATGGCATTAGCCAAGTTCATGTTGATAAAAGCCTCTGCCAAACACTGGCTGATAAGAGTTGGTATCTCAGTAATATTAGGTTGCTTCTGAATCCTGAAAGAACCATTTTTACTGGTAGCATCTAAACATTTTGAATCAGTGATAACTTTAAACTTGCAAATAGACGTATAAAGTTGTTACCAAGCAATCCCCATGAGACAAATCAAAACAACGAGCTGAAAGTTACTGAAAATGCGAGCTGATGTGAACTGATGGGAACTTCAGTCAGATGATGATTCTCTATGGACTTGCCACTATAAACAGCCCATTTCACCACACCGGCTCCATAATTTGGTTTATTGTTGAGCTGCAACCACAGAAGAAAGTTATGATGAAATCATTCCACAAACGTGTTTATCAACAGCTTTCACTGTGTATGTCTCAACATCTAACAAGAATATTGTTGAGAACAAAAAATCTACTAAGAATTGTTTGTGGAAAAAACTAAAGGAGTAACTTGTTTCAATTTGAACTGAGTATATTAATGAATTTGTACAACCTATCACTTTATTAATGGAGATGTAAAATAATTAAAGAGGCTACTTTGGCTCATGGGCTCCAATGCAAAATTACCTCCTGCTAAACTCAGGTGGCCTACACACCGATCATTACTGTCCCTCTGCGCTGTCAGGTTCCCATTTTCTCCTGTTGGGAGTTTAATTGCTGTCACAGAGTACCTTGCCCCGAGGGCTCTGCTTTCTCCAATCCTCTCCAAAACAAAACAGCTGAGCAGCATTACACAGCTCCTCTTTCACCACAGTCGGGTGTCATGTGTCTAGGAACTGATTGTATGTGTGTGTAGGCAAGTGTTTAAGGAAAGCATGGATATCACAACCCCCCAACATTTCAAGCTTCTTTAAAATGACCATTGTTATCATCCCAATTACAATCTAAACGCCAGGTTGCTTCTTCTACTTTAAGCAGTGTGAGCTTTGTGTTGGCATGAGTAGACATGCCTGTCAAATCCTGAAAATCCTGAGGGTGGTGGTCACACCTACACCCTTCTGTTGTCACAATATTCTCTGACTGTCCATGCATGTAATTACTAGTCATAAGGAAATTATTGTGTTGAAAAAACAAGTTCTAGGCAAAAGTGCAGCAGCGCAGGCACCAAGTGTTAAGGAAAGGGTAAGATTTTATATCTGCATTTCTGCAAAATATCTAAATGTCTTGACATAACATCCACACATAAGCAGACTTGTCGCATGCATATGTGCATAAATAGACAGATATGTGTGTTTACAGCAAAACACTGGGGGACAAAGACGAAGTTCTTAGTGGCACTCCAAAGACAGACTGGGTTGTTCTAACTGTATATTGTGAAACACTTTGTTTATGCTGCACTCAAAAAAGAAAAATAAATTTAGAGCCCGTGTCTTGGACATGAGCATGACTTACTGGTCAAATATTCAAACATTTCAACTTCTTATATATTTTTTTAAAATTCTTTATCACATGAATCTGTCATGTTACATAGGTCACTGGTTTTTGTTTGTGTGTGTCTGCATGCAAAATACTCTCAACGACAAAAAGGTGATACCCAAAACGCACTATGTAAACAAATTCAACACAATGGAAGCTCGTATAGCACAGTGCAATGGGATGTTACAGTTCCTATTTCATTAATTATGTTTGGGGTAGAAAACAGTGCTGAAAGCTACCCTTTGAGGTGGGTCTGGAGTATAGCATATCGGCGAGAAAAGTCTTTAAGACGCCACAACAATGTGTGTCAGTCGTCTCACGTTCATTATTTACATGGTAAAGGTCCCTTTAAATCCCCATCCACATAATTGCTACGCAGCTGCCCGCTCAAGGCCGGCGGGATGCAGCATTATCGTGAATGGCTATTGCGTGGTCATGGATGCTTATGGTGTTAAACGTGACGAAACGACGCGACATTTGCTGGATATATTTAATAACAGATGTGTGGCCGGTATTCTTATCCCCCTCACTCATCACAGGCCTGATGTTAACCCCGCTATTAAAGGAAACGTGCTACACTGAGCGCGCCTCGCCCCCTCTATGTTAGCTGCTTCAAGCTAGCGAGAAGATAACAGGACGTATGGTGAATTCGTCTTCAAAGTAAAAGCGCTACTTCAACCGACACAGCTGTTTCGAGCGGGGTCTGGGGGACACGACTTTTATTCTGAAACTTAGCACCACTGGTCGTTTGTTGCCAAGTGGCGCTTCCTTGACAACAACGCTTTTTCTCCTTTTCGCTACGTGCTCCTCAAACTAGCCTAAACTGGATGGCCGGAGGGCGCATCAGCAACAGTAGCCATACAAACAAAAACAGTGGCCTAAAGAGAAACAAAACACAGTGCTGGTGCAGCTACACCTGAAAGGAGACACCATAAATCAAAATCCATATAAATCATTATGGAATACAGCCTATTTTATTCATGACCGCCCCTGTGCTCTCTGAATGACTGGGTGCAGATAGATAGGGGGATGACTAGGCCACAAAGTCACAACAACACAGCCGCTGCATATTGATTATACGGCCCGGTTAAATACAAACTCATCTCCTACCTCCTCTTCACGCTCATTCTTGAAGCACAGACACGCGGCTCTTTTCTTGAAACCATCTCCGTCGTAGGTCCTGGTTTGGTTCGGCTTGAGCTTCATGGTGGATTTTATTTTATTATTATTTTTATTACTTTGCCTCCTTTTAGATGGAACCGGCAAAACAGCGGAGAGAGGCAGCGGTGGGGGGAGATCCAATCCAATGAGTTAACAGCAGACCCGCCGCATCGTTGCTGCTCTGTGCATCCGCGGTCTGACACGTTCAGTCATTAAAAAAAAGAGACCTGAGGGGTTGCTCGGAAGATCCCGTCACACGATCCCGGACTACGCCTCATAAAATCACCGAAAAGCCAAGGGTCCAAAGGCTACCTGTGATCTCCAGTCGGCAGTATGAGTGTGAGCAGCCCCGCAGGCAGAGATCTTTATGTAGACTACAGCCTACACCGCACAGCCCTCCTCTGGATCCATCTGCGCATGGCCGTTGACTCAGTACAATGAACAGGCAGACTGGTACACAGATCACTCCTCTGGGCCAGCGATCAGCTGATTGGTCCGGTGTGTCTGAGTGGGCGGGGCTACACCTCTGCTCAAAACAGTGATCATAAACATGCGTTTTTCCAGCAGTGCAGCAGAACCATTTGACAAGTAAACTTTCTCAGGGTGTGCAGTCCCCCGATGAGGATACAGAGGCCTAAACATGTTGCCTAAACATGGCCTAAACGGTCCATACTGAACAGAAAAACCCCATCCTCAAATTTTCAGCATGCACCACTTTTACATATTTCTATTTCTCTGCCTGTAAGTCTAAATACTGTTTCATAGCCTTCTCCACACTAAATATAGTTCTGTCCAAATAGCACTGAGTCAGAGCGACTTGGTTGTCAGCTGGCCTGATTCAACGCCTCTTGATAACTGACCTGGATGACTGAGAATCTTCACAAACAATGTATTCAATATTAATTTGTATATTTTATGACTTTTATACTAGCGAAGACAGAAGGAAGTATTTTCACATCAGAATAATATTGTCTGTGAAGATTCTCAGTTATCCAGGTCATGGTTATCTACGTCACGTTGAGTCAGGCCAACTGACAACCAAGTCCAGTTGCTCTGACTCAGCGCTACTTGGACAGAATTATAGTTAGTGTGGGTAAGGCTATGAAACAGTATTCAGACATCCGTAGTGGGAATAACAAAATATGTATATGTATATGTGGTGCCTGCCTAAAATATTGAGGATGGGAGTTTTCTGTTCAACATGGACTGTTAATGTAACATGTTTAGGCTTCTTTATCCTCATCAGGGGACTGCACAACATGAGGAAGTTCACTTGTCAAATGATCCTGCTGCACAAGGTTGAAGTTTCTTCATCGTCTTCAGGAGCTCCAGCCTTGATGTTAATATGGTATGTGACTTGTAAATCGCCCAAAAAGAAATTCCTCTTTTAAATAGACAGTGTAACAATATTTATGCCACTATGACAGCTTTACAATCCATGTAAGAAATGTTAGGACAACATTGTTAGTCACTGTTGACTTTATTGTCTAAATATTCTAACTGTGAGTTTTCATCTGGTGAATGTAAAGAGAGAAATCAAAACTCACCAAAGAAGAAACATTGTTTTTCTGGCATAAAGGTTGATGTCCAAATTTGACTCCATGAATTCATATTGAGAGTTTATCACTGTATTTGGGTCAAAGTGACACATATAGGAAGTACAACAATTCGGAAATCAAATCCTTAAAATCCCAAACAATGTTTATCAAATTATTCAATACCAACCAGGCCTCATGTCCCTCCTCCTCTCAAATTATTAAGGCTCAGGTTCAACATCAGTGGAGTTCAGAACCAACAAATAAAACTCACCCTGTTATAATAGCATGTAATTGTTATGATCCGGCCAACAATCACTGTTTTATTGCCTTTTTATGGAAGTTTTCTGTTGTAAGTAGTCTGTCTATATATTTAAAGTGACACTACATCATTATTTGTAAAACCCTGTTGTTTCCACCTCAGAAGAAATGTTAACAAGATCACGTAGTACATGTTCAAACCAGTGTGTTGGGAAATCAGTCAGCGACTCCCAGCTGTCAATTCACATCATTGCTGCAGTTATTTCTGACTTACTCTCAGTCAGAGTGAAAGAAAATAGGGAAGCAAGCACATGACGTTAAAGGTATTTTTCTGAGTTATAGGAGGTTTGTAAAAACTTAAGGTCAGAGGTTTCAGTGTTACAACATCACTCCTCACTGCACCTCCTGCTTATTCACATTAGATCTGTATCAAATCATATCTCACGGCGCTCCCACCATGTGGCTGGGTTTCTGTTGAACTCATGCAATGTCATATGAATGAGAAATGCCATCGCGTCTCTCTGTCAACAGGTGGGGTTGTAAAAAGCACAGCCGCACTGCAACCAGCTGTAACTTATTAAATGATTCAATGTTTCAATGATGTCATTAAAAATTGCAGCAACTAATCAGATTATGATCCAATGGGGACCAAGCAGAGGACATGTGGCGATGACACACATACAGAGTTGAGGGGAAATCTCCATTCCAGGTGGTGAAACACCTTCAGTTCACCTTTGACCTGCAGGATCCACTCATGTTGTAACTCTCCAGATAACAGTGAGTCCCTTCCAGAAAATCAATAAAAGAATAAAACTTTTAAAAGGGGGACACAAACTGAGACAATCCACTTGTTTGTGTAAGTAATCAAGTGATTTCTTATCTTATCTGACTGCATAGTAATAGACAATCTGTCAGCAACATGTGACAGCTCTCCATTTGGCTTGTGATTATCGTGTAAGTAGCTGGATTTGTGCATACATTTATATATGATGGATGTACAAAATAAAATATTGAGTGTAATTAACCAGTAAGTCAAACACTTTGGGACAGATTAAAATCCAACATATTTTTGTGGATGGTGCTCAGATACTGGAAGCATTGTGCACCAACTGGTTAATATGGGACTAACCACATGCTGGGTTCATTTAACCCAGTAATATCCCTTTCCTTTTTTCCCCTCTGCATTAGGTGTAAACAATACAATATTTGGTAAAAATCAGAAAATGTTGAGTACAAAGCACAAAATATTGAGCAGAAACAATAAAATGTTGGGTAAAAACAATAAAAGACTGGAAAATGTCAGCTAAAATCCACATGATGTTGGGTGAAAATCAAAAAGGTTGCATAAAAACTACAAAATTTTAGGTAAAAATCATACCATATTGGGGAGAACAGCCCATCTCTCTGGGTTAAATCATCCCAGCATGTAATTAGTCCAATATTAACCCAGTTCTGTATAAAAATGACCCAACATTTTTGAGTGTTGTGTTAAAATTCAATTCAGGCATTGCACTGACTTTTTAGTGCAGTATGATATTTTGTTTATTATAATTAGTAAATGTTGGCATGCTGAAAACAACCATTATTCAAACTAGGATAGTGAACAGGGTAAACATTGCAAAACAACTTCATGTTAGCACTGTCAGTGTGAGCATGTCAGCATCCGGATGTTAGCACTGAGGTCAAAGTACAGAGTTGTTTCATTGTTGTCTCTTCCAGTGTGCAGATACTGAAATCTCACTCCTTCAGTGAACATCAGTGGGAGTGGTTATGAGATTGCAGATGGGCTCACTAGTGTCATGCTGACCCCAATAACCCTTGTATCTCATATTATTACCCAGTTGCAAATGTATCTTGAAATAATCAAGGTGATAGCTACTCTCCAGATAACCTGGAAACTACTCATTGCAACTCACATTATCATTTTAATGACAGTGGTCGTCACTTACCTCGGGTGTAAATACAGTGAGCCTGTAGGTCATCATGTTACTGGAAGTCAAACAGCATCATCATCCTCTTTTAGCAAGGTTATACTGGCTGTGCATGATCTGATTACTGGAGTCATGTTTGCAGCACATTTTCCACATGATGTCAAATGATAAATAAATGTAGTTGTGAACATGTGGATTGCTATATTCCAGGTCAGTGTGTATTTGATGGATTAAGAGGTGATCTAAGTTTATCAGTGCTTGAAGATTAGCATAGCTTCAGTGCATTCTGGTTGTATCTGTGCCATCAGGGTGGTGGTGACATGCTAGAAAATTAATGTAGTTATGGAGTTTGTATATGATATATGACACATCTTTTATAATGGACTAAAATTAGAAACTAACCTGCTGAACCCAATCTTGCTCCCAAATGAAAAAAACAGATGCTAACAACTCAGTGGCATCAGTCACCTCGGAGAAAAATAAATCGTTCTGTCATCATATGGTTGAAGCGGTTTATCATCATCGTCTTGCATAGCAAAGGAAGGCAATTACGAGGTCCCCTTTTAGCCAAGGTGTGAGGGGAATAGAAGGATCTGGTTTCGCCAGGCTCGTGCACAGACAGATGGCGGGAACCAGAAGTGAATGTCTGCCGATTGCAGTCCTCACTTTGTCAAGAGGACATCTGCTCTCTGACAAAACGGTGGGCTTAAACTGGTAATATATACAAAATAAACACATAAATACACATGCCCCTACATATTTAACATCATATCTACAAGGACATGTTGTGCGCACATCTGTGCACACACAGAAACACTTAAACAGCTTCATTCTCCCACACAGAGACTGATCTGCTGCTTCATTTGACCGTGATCCTGTCAGAGTTTGCAGCCAAGTGAGATTATGTGTATAAAATCCTGAGCTGATTAGCTCACCCATAAGTCTCTTCTTTGACCTCAGAGCTGAGCTCTCAGACATGAGCCATGTGAGGGAATGGCTACCTGCCAAACAGGAAAAATTAGAGCCTCAGCTCTGAAACGGCATAAAGGATGTTGTCATCAGGATATAGACAATGAGGCATCATTTATCCCTTTCCTAAATTTAGTTCATGGATAATCATCCTGCAGTAACTATCAGGCTAATTTTAGATCCGGCCATCTGCCTTCCCCTAAGGCCTCCTTTATTAGACCATTCAGTTTAAAATTAAGCTTTAGCAAACTCATCCCCCCCTTGTGTACTCACTAATACAAGAAACGGGACATTGGTTTGCAGGTACTGAAGACGAGGTGAGCGTTTCTCTGGATGATGAAGTGAGCTCCTGACGGCGGGCCAAGGCCGCCAAGATGGATGTGAGCTGCTGTCGGCGGTTGAATAAAGAGCCTGTGACGCCTCTGCAAATGGATCTGTGCCCTCCACAAAGATGAACTCAGAGAATCTGATCCTTACTACTTAATGTTAGCTCTATCAAAACCTCAATTTATATGGTAATATCCGCTTTACTCCATCATTGTTAGCTCAACAGCCTGAAATAGCAGTTGAGCTCCAAAGAGGATAAAAATACTGACAAAGATAATGATGACTTATTATTATCTTTGTGGTGGTTAAGCAAATGTAACGTCAAGGTGATGATAACTTTCTATTAATAGACTATGCCTGACACTGACCTAAGTTCGTCTAGCTTGATCTCATAATAAACAAACAAAAATTGTGTACTTGTTAATCACAAAGTATAAACAGATTAAAGAGACACTTGGTGTGTGATGTTGATGTGATATTTTTAGATTTTGTTTAGAACTTTTTGGAGAGCATCAGAATTTGTATGGAGCCAGAAGTGACCATATATGGATTGAACCCGAGGACACGGTCACTGTGGGTGAGACTTGACTTCAGTGCTGCTCTCATTGGAGACCAGACCTGTTGATCAAACTAACCACGCCCCTAAATCCTCCTCTTTTTGAAGACTAAAATCTACTTAATGATGATTTTATTTTTCCAGATGGGCCACCAGATCACTGATAAGAAGAGTTGGCTTTGACATCAGACTGGCTTGAAAATGTTTTAGGTCAAAAGGGAGCCAGCATCTAGTGGCCTTTGGGAGTATTGCACTGGTTTGCACTTGACATTTCTATATACAGTGTTTGAAGTAATCTGATTTCTTAACACCCAAACATTTACCGGCTACTGTCACAAACTTTATCCATCATTTCCGTTTATTTTCCAACAACTGCAAGAGCAGCTGCTCACATCAGGACATCTGTCATGAATAGCAGCATTAACAACTATAAAGTTAGGGCTGAATATGACTGCAGCTGCAAGGAAAAAAGACAACACAGGGCTTTCTTCCTCCTCTGAAATCACATCAGCATCTCTCTTACAGTTGATACAACAGGATAAATGCAGGTCTCAAAGCCGAAGATGGAAGAATGACAATAACGTGCTTGTGAGGGTTGAAAGACACAATGGGTGCTTGTTGGTGCATATTAAAGCCTGTCATTATGAGAGCTGTGGATAAAGTAGACTCAACAGGAGTAAATATCACTTAGGATGAATTACTCAGTGCACTCAAAAAGGCAGAGATGGGATACGGTTGGTTCATGTTCTCACCAATAGATATATTGAATAAAAAATTACACATATTAAATAAAACTGTATATGTTTGAATAGCTTTTGATGTTCTGAAATATCAAATTGAAGCTTCGCAAAGAAGAAAAACTTTACTGTATAACACCATTGTCAAACAGTGCTTGTAAACTGTTGAGGCAAATGTTTCTCTCTCAATGATTCCTCTGTCTCCTCGAGGCAGAACAAAAACACACACACTCTATAATCACGCAAAGATTAGGCTTTAAGGGGCATAAACAAAGCCAGACAGTGACAGTGTGATTGCCAGAATGTGGGAAAGTCGTCTGAAACCAAACACCCACACGGCGATGATGACATGCACGGGCTGTAAAAGATCTCATCCACACAAACACGTAGTTTAAAAACTCTTAAGGTGACTGAGGCGAGGCCTTTGGCATCGTCTGATGAGGAAATCGAACTTCCACACACACCTGAGGAGTGCACACCTGGTGACACAGTGTGAGTCAGTGGCAGCTATTGTCTGAGCAGAGTGAGTGCTCCAATGTTAAAATAAAAAATCATTCAGACTGCACTGCTTTCAGGAGATGTACTGAGAGAAGAAGTTGACCTCAGCAGCAACACACAGCAGTGTGGGCTGCTGGGAAAATAAAAAGTTTACAGTTTTATCCAAACTGAGAGCTTTTAAATATTTAAGGGTGAATAGGACATGAAAGAATACTTGCTTACGCATGTTTTAACCCTTAAAAGTAAATGTGCACATAAAAACTTGGGAAAAAAAAGAATTGCTATGTTTTAATGTAGAGTTTCTGGGATGATAATTTGTCCACTGTCTCCAAGGAAACAGGTTTGCCAATTTAAGGGAGGTCAATTTATCCTTCTCTCCACTTTTACAGTTACTTCCTGTTTCTGTTTTGTTTATTAAATTTTAAGAAAGCAAAAAAGTTGATCACTTGGTATTCGACACTTCATATTCATCTGATATTATGCTCTTTATTTTATACCTTTATCCTCCAGGATGAGTGAATATCAAAGTTATGAAAATATAAATTGCTATTTTTTAACAGGAATATCCAAAATCCCATTTAAACATTCATTTATTTTTTAAATAAAAAACATTATTTTCTCAAACAAAATCTTCTCAAAATATAATGGACCTGATTGATTAAATAATAACACATGCAATGCAACCAGTGTCTTCACATCCACTTTACATCCATATTTTAAATTGAAGTTAGCATGAAACTGCATAACCTGTATCCCCCAAGATACAGAAACCATTTGAGGCTTAATGTCACAATCTGATATTGATCTTTCATCTGAGTAGGTTAGGAGGTCTTAAAACATAGCTCAAGTGTATTTGGTTTATAAAAAAAACAGGAGAAAATCTTGTGAACTATTTTTCAGGTTATCCAGGATATTATATGTGACAAAGTGACGTTAAAGAAGGAAAACACAAGAGCATGAACAGAGCATGACACATGAAACAAGGGAAGGCTTTTGATAAATCACAATGGGTCAACAATCAATCTGCTGACAGGAGTTGTGTTGATTTGGTGTGTTGTTTGTCAGGATGGGGAATTAAGTTGGTGAAATTGAATGATCCACATGAAACAGTAACATCTGCTTAATTTCCCACACCTTCCTAATGTGGGCAAAACAAGCAGGCCTGCCAAAACATGCCTCCCTGAACACTTAAGTGAAGTCAAAAGAAACAATGTCGAGCCGGGTATTTTAAAGAAGCTCATTTATGTATTTAAATCAGTCGTGAAATATTTCACCCTGAGGGGGAAAGTTATTCTTCTTAAACTGGTTTCTACATCTACGTGGATGTTACCTCCTGTGAAGGTTTGGGGAAATATGGCTTTTGTACTGGATTGTTTGTTGGCCCGTGGTGACTCACGCACTTGTTATCTTTCTGCATGTACACTCACCAGCCAGCTCCTTGAAACATTCCTCAGAGATTTTTGGTCCATACTTACATAATAGCATCACACAGAAGCTGCAGCTTTATGGGCCCCACCAAGATGTGAATCTTCACCTCGACCTAAAGCGGCTCTGACGTGTGGAGATCTGAGCCCAGTGAGCTTACTTGTAATGAAAGTCTGAGATGATGTTATCCTGATCACTGGAGTTTTTTATTTTTATTTTTCAGACCCTATAAATGTGTGAAAATCCCATTACATCAGCAGTTTGTGAAACACTCCAACTAGCCTGTCTGACACCAGCAGCCATTCAACATTTCAAGTCACCTCAGCAGCCGTTCTTCCCCATTCTCGTGCTGTTTGTAAGATGTTTGTGACCGTGCCTATACATGCCAATGGGGATTGACATCGTGCTACGTGATTGGCTGATTTTACATCTGCTCTAACAAGCTTGTTGAGCAGGTGAGTGTAGTTCCTGGAGTTGTTTTAATGGCCTCAGTTTTCACCACAGACTGTTTATAGAAATGGACGAAGCAGCTGGGTCTCAATGGTGTAATACTGCTAATGGCCACTAGATGCTGGTTACAAAAAACTGACTTTATTCATCATTGTCAACACATTTTGTCATATAATTACATAGTGAATAATAGTCCAACATCAGGCTCATTCAGTAAAAATTAAATATTCGCTGCATGAAATCTCATCTCTTTACCCTGGAGGTTGATAATTTAAATCACAAGTGTATTAATGTACTTTCACCTTTTCAACATAATAAACTGGCTACTCATTATTTTGTAATGTTACATTTCAGTAAGCATTTATTGCCCACTTTCTTTATCACTTACAGATGTTTTCTTAGAATTGCAGTAACAGACCTCATGCAATTTAAAGTAAAAAATATTTTATCGTCCAAAAGTAGAGAGAAAAAAACATTTTTCCAAGTTTAAACTTTATTACAGAAATAGTGAACATGCAGAGAAAATAAGTTACCCCCACACCTTTAAACAACCAGCCTCTACTGAAAGTCCAGATTCTCCGAGACACTTGCTGAACTAAACTTCTGACTCGACAACAGATACGAGGTTTCTCATCTGACAGTTACAGTAAGTACATTGCACCATAGCGTGACGTGACAATTATTCACACTGCAGCAAAATCCTCCCTGTGTAGACATTTTCTATACGTCTCAGCAGCCGTCTAGTCTTTTTTCTCATCCCTTCCCTGAGGTGTGGTGCTGTTTTATGAATGAGCTGTTACGCAAGAAAAAGTGACCTGAATACAGACAAGCAGAGGAGAGGAGGGAGGGCGGGAGGGAGGACTGAAAATACTGTATGGCTGCAGTTCAACTGACGTCACTCTGTTGTGAAAAGAAGGAGCCAAATCAGATGAATCATTTTTTGTTGTGCTTGTTTGCAGCTAAATGACAACTGTTGGTGCTATTCAGGTACCATTATAACTATGTGTTGTATTTGCCGGAGTAATCGGACTAAAGCTGGAGATTTACTGGTGTTTATCAAGATGTTCAAGGTATAATCATCACAATGACCGGATAATAACCAGAACTGATAGACCACATTTCAGTGACAGTGTGCCAAGGAAGCAGGGTTTAGATGCACGTGAAACTCTATTACTCATCACCCGGCAAAGCAAAGCAGGAACCTCCTGTGCAGTTTTACTCTGTAAATCCACTTAAGCTCGCATCGCTGTGAACTTTTCCCTGTTGGCTGAGATTGATTATACCCAGAGGACAAAGGTGTGTTGGTGATTTAACCTTTATCAGTTAAAAAGATCTGTTTTAGGGACATTGGGCAATGAGTTGAATCAGTTGTTGAAAACTATTTAAGGACAAAGAACCACCAACACCGAGTTTAGTTTGTTTTATGTTGGTTGTGTTATCTGTGACCCGTCCCACTAACCTTATCTCTGTCTGATGTTTGTGTGAAGTCTGGGTAGGGTGACCTCTCTCTGCAGCATCTACAATACGAGCTGTCGATGAATCTGTCTTAACCTTTTCATAATGGTTCATGTATGTCAATGATGCATCATTAAGTTACAAATCTTTATGTGCACTCCAGATTTGACTGTTTTTTCACTGATCAAAATGTAATTGCTTGATCTAGAAAATAATCTAGACAAATATAATGATAAATATTGATAGCATATCAAATCCACATTGTTAGAAGTTTAAAATAACACCTGAAGGAAAGTTTTTCACATATCGTCTACAAGAAGGCCAAAGGTCATGGGTCATAACACGCAGGCTGCAGTTTGGTGAGTGAAGGTTGCGTCTACTTGCAATGTTTCCACTTTATCCAAGAAATTAAGTAATTTGACCTACAGAGCAGCCATTGTCCCTGTGTGAAGCAGATAATTAAATAATTTAATTTGAGGTAAACACAAGGGAGAAAAGGTGAAATGTGTTAAAATATCAGTCCCTGGTGTGTCTCTGTAGCCTGTTTTAATCTGATCTTATCTTGGAAACTTACTGAAGCACAACTTGGTCAAACAGACAAGAACTGAAATATTGAATCCCGAGCGCTAAAACCTCGCCATCAGCACACTGTTTGAAATGTTATTGATCAGCACAGTCAGCACCAGCGTGGCTCCCTCTGATACAATATAACATGTAATCTATTAGCACACAGTCGTGGGTTTATTTACAAGTCGGGTGGTGGTTACCCTGCTCAGGCCCCATAAAGACATTCAGTGAATGGACACTGTTAATTATTTACATTCAACACTGCTGGGCGAGACTGCCACCAGGCCACTAATGACTGCATGTACAGTATGTGTCTGTGAGTGGGTGTGTCTTTTCAACATTTGACCACATCAGCGATCAGACGCAATTATTCCCAGTATCTGATCACTGATATCAAACTGAGTGTCACGGTGCCAGGACTGATTCATGTGCCCCATTAACTCAACACCACCCACAGGGAGCTGTGTGTGTTTACACACATCTCTGAGGGAACAGGGTGAACTTTTAAAACACACACTCCTGCCTTGCTTATAGATTTCTATCCAAATTATAACAATCATCAAGAAATGAATAGAAGGAGGAGAGTCGAGAAAAGATGTGAAGATGAGGCTCCTAAACAAGTTCAGGCTCATTTGTGTTTATGTTGGCATTTAGTAAAAAAGCGTGAGGAATGAGGGAGGAGAGACGTTTTTATTACTGTCAGGTAAGGTTTTACCTCTCACACTGTCAATTCACTGGGAAATGATATGAGTAGAAAAAAAAATAAAAATCTACTAACAAGCATATGAGGACATGGTGGGGGCACTGCACTTGTATCGTGGATATATTTGCTTAAACCCAAAAAATCTCACACACACACACACACACACACACACACACACACACACACACACACACACACACACACACACACAACCGCTAAGTACCAAACCCTAACACTTACCCCAACCTTAAAATTTAATCATTTACATTATAGAGACTTGTTGTCCCCAAAAGAAAGATAATGTGTGTAATGTGCAAACACACACACACACACACACACTGCAGATATGACAACATACCTCTCTCTATGGCTGTTGGATCTGTTTCAAATGACTGAAATGGAAAATTTTATGACCTGATTTTTATGTCAGTGCAGTATTTTCTGGCTATTTTTTTTTTTTTAGTTAAATGTGTCATAAACAGATATAAAAGTCTACAAAGGCTCTGAAACACGACAGGAAATTAAAACCCTTTGTACTTTCTGACTGATGGTATCGATTTGTGGCTGTTTGTTAAGTATTTATGGAGCAGTCACATATATTGTTCGCACACTGATGTGAATTAAAGCTCAAACTCCATCATAATAGAGTACGTGTTAGAACATATACAGTTGCATTGGGATGCTAAGTAGTGGCTGAGACCTGCTGTGACTGGCTCAGAGAAATGAAAGAAAACACACAGCAGCAGCCTCAGGTTCAGGTTGTTAACACATAGGAGGGTTGGAGGACAGGTTAGAGGTTACAAGACAAAGATGTTAAAAGTGTCTGGAAAACCTGATTCCTGATTCATAACAAAGTACAGTAGTTGCTGAATGTATTATTATTCCACTGCAGATGTCTTGTGTAACATCTGTGATAGAGAGCATCCTTTACTGGAGGAGGAGGAGGAGGAGGAGGAACCTTCTTTAATTTAAATTTTTTTATTTTTCATTAATTTTTTTTTCATAATTTTTTGTCTGTTTCTTTTGTTTTTATCACACATGTTCGAAATAAAGCCTTCATTCATTCATTCAAGAAGAAGAAGAAGAACAAGAAGGAGAAGGAAGAGAAGGAGAAGAAGGAGAAGAAGAAGGAGAAGGAGAAGAAGAAGAAGAAGAAGAAGAAGAAGGAAGAAGAAGAAGAAGAAGAAGGAAGAAGAAGAAGAAGAAAGAAGAAGAAGGAAGAAGAAGAAGAAGAAGGAAGAAGAAGAAAGGAGAAGAAGAAGAAGAAGAAGGAAGAAGAAGAAGAAGAAGAAGGAAGAAGAAGAAGAAGGAAGAAGAAGAAAGAAGAAGAAGAAGAAGGAAGAAGAAGGAAGAAGAAGAAGAAGAAGAAAGAAGAAGAAGGAAGTCATTTACAAAAGGGATTCCCTTTTGGCTGGATGACTTTTTGTTTTTAACGCATGAAAGAATAATAAGGATGGTTACATAACATCAAAAGGGTTCAGGTGAGAGGGTTCTGACT
>OOFC01029368.1:0-21426 GCA_900323345.1 Pseudochromis fuscus | reverse complement strand
TTGTACAACAGACATTTTGACTCTTTGTAGAATAAAAGCACAGGGAGAACTGTGAGGGTGCATGTCTGTTTCACTAAGACGGCCCTGCTGTACTCCTCTGTTTAGGGAAATCCACACCACCTCAGGGAAGATAAAGCGAGCTGTGCTCCAGTTCACCCCAGCCAGCTGGACTTTTGTGCGGTGGTTTGATCCAATGTCTTCCTTCCAGAGGCTAGCAGGCATCTATCTCTTTATGATCCTTTGGCAGGTAGTGCATGCTTTGACTCAGGAATACCTCACTTGTGTTTGGATGTTAGCCAATAAATATATGAATTAGTCGTTTTTCTGTTTATTATCTTTCATTTAGTTTAATAACAGAATCATATGCTTAAGAAAAGCTTTTCTGTTCTATATGCTATATAATCGGTCTAACTACTTAATTGAGTAAACAAACATCCATGTGTAAACCTGTTCAATTCTGTCTGTCTCACATCCTTTATATTTACAGCTGACAGAGCTGAACACATTCTTCCTCAAGCACATCTTCATCTTCCAGGCCTCTCACCCTCTCAGCTGGTGTCGTATCCTCCTTGTCGGAGTTATCACTGCCCCTACTGTACGGTATGCTCAAACTTTAAAATGACACGTCACACTTAAACTATGAGTAGCAGTAGTTAGGATGTATTAAATCTAAATAGGGGTTGAGTAGTACTTAAAAATGACCACATTTGCTTTAAGGTAGTATTAATCCTGATCACACAATTACTTCTGGGAGGTGAAAAGCAGTGATTTCAAATGCTTTCTGAAGTCTGTGTTAATGTTTACTTTGTTCATGACAAAAATGCTCTGTGATGTCTTTCAGACAATATTATGCATACCTGACAGACACCCAGTGTAAACGAGTTGGTACACAGTGTTGGGTGTTTGGGTAAGTATCCTCTGTCTAGTCAGATGAATTTTGAAGTTTGTTGATGATAGTTTAAAACAGCTTGGTGTGCTATTAGTAGGAGTGTTATTTTATCTTATCATAACAATTTATATTGTACATTTTTTTCTTTGCACTTGCCTTTTTGGGGGTTTGAATCTGAATCAGTGAAATCACAGCACTGTGATTTTATTAGTGACAGGAGTAACCTGGTAAACAAACTGATTGTGAACTTTGTCCAGAGTCCGGCATGTTTTCTTGTCAGCATGTTTCACAGTGATGTGTCTGTGTCTGCATTGGTTTAGTATCTCTGGTTTTAAACAAACAAGCCAAAATGCACCATTAGGGACTATGCTTTGAATCTTATCTTCATGATTAAATGTATTTGCAGGTCACACACTACTGGCCATTATCTTATGAGCCCACTTCTGTTTTAATTTTCATTTAAACTTGAACAGAGAGTTTTAGAGTAGCCTCATTTAGAATCATTTTTATAGCAGTATAGTGTCTAGTCCATTGAAATTCATGACAGTATGTAGTTATTGACCTCATCTCAGACACAAAGCTGCTGATGCCCCCAGTCTGCTTCAGTTGCTATAACAACGAGCTGAGCACTCTCCGTCAGCATGAGATACTTAACATTGAGACTCTCTTGCCTGAGGTCTCTCCCTGCAATGAAACCTTAAAACCGAACAACTGCTTCCCACTGCAGTGTGGAGGGTGAATATTGGTTAGAGGCTTGTGTTGGTGGGGAACAGTAATAGAGAATATATGCATTAGGCTGACATGCCACAAGTGCTTTGCATCCACAGAGAGGCTCCACTGCAGTGCAAACACATTGCCAAGAGAGGGGGCCATTGTTAAATGAAGCCAACTGTTTTAGAAACGTTCAAATCAAACACCTTATTTATCTAATTGTAATCTTATCTTTCCCTTAAGAGCCATCGCTTTCCTGGAGGCTCTTGTTTGTGTGAAATTTGGCCACGACTTGTTTTCTAACACACAAATTCCCTATGTCCTCCTGTGGCTGCTCTGTCTGGTAAGAAGAGACCTGTGTGTGTGTATGCACTATTAAAGGATGTGTTTAATGTCAGCCAACCTCTGCCACTGTTATTTTGTTCATTTTCTAGAAGAAACTATAGTGTTTAAGCAGATCCTATAATTTATTTTCTTCAGGCACTCATCACACTTCTGTGTTTATATGGGATGGTGTGGTATGAGCAAAATAAAATGAAGGTAAGATGCAGATTTGGTTCTCTGGTGAACATGTGCACAATATTTTAAGTATTCATTTATAAATTTCTTTATGAGGAACTTTTTTTTTAACTTGCTCATTGTTGTTAAAAATGCCACAATGAACCTTTTCATTTAATTTTAAAATGCTATAGTAGGAAAAGCACAGGTGTTACTAATAATGTTAAGGAAAGTCTGTGCTTCTACTGTGACTGGTCAATATGTTTTCTTTTTATTGAGACATAAAGTTACTTGTTAAAGTTGTGCAGCTTATTTGTTGTTGTCAGAAATACCATTCACTCTGAGCTTCCCTCTGTTGACAGAGCATTTCTGGGCAAAGTGAGGACTGCAATGACAGCAGCGTTGTTGACTCATGTGGTTTCATCCCAGATGGCGTTGGAGGTCAGTCTCATAACAGGCAGACTGGTGACAGCTCTTCCCTAAACTTCATCTTAAATGTTTAACATGATTATGCCTTTTTGTTTCGTAGCTGAGAGAGATTCAGAGAGAGATTTACAACCTACAAAACGGAGGAGAGTCTCTGGAAGGAACAGATTTGTGAATGGTCATGGAGGAAAGAGACAATAAAAAACACTGATACTGAGTATTCATGTCATCTGTGAAGGAGATGAATATTTTTTATGTAATTGATGTCAAAGGTGTTTGTCATCAGACCAAAACAACAAAGTAATATGCACTGGATTTTCAAACAGTAAAAACTTCCATGTTGATTGTCCATTTAACAGGAGAGTGAATGTTTGGACTCTTTGCACTCTAGGACATGTGCTACAAACACTTTGACATTTTGCACGTAACCTCTTTGACTTTGTTCTGAGTCTAATAGCTTTACATGAAAAACTAAAACGATTGTTTGGAATTTTGTAAATTATTTGAGTTGGTAGTGATTGTTAATGTTGTTGTTTTACTATATTTATGTTCATATAATTTTTGCCAAAACTGACCACATTGTACCTGTGTATGGGAGACTGTAAAGAACTGGTATAAGTACTTTTCTTCAATCAAAACACCAATTTCAGGAAATATTTGTTGTGCATAGACTGTAACGTTCGTTGTATCCTTATAATTGGAAATGACAAGATGTAAGTTATTTTTGCGGTTTTTGTATGTTTGTAATAAGAGATAGAATACTGTGACATTTAATACAATACCACTGTGGTGCCATCGAGGAGCCGAGGATAATCACTTTAGTGAAAGGATCCTTTTCAAAATTGGTCTCCCTGATATATGTTTTACATCATACAAATGAATAAAATGTGATAGCCCAGTGTGTGACTGATCCACGCCAGCTGGTCTTAGTCTGTTGAATGATTATAGATTACATTTAGCATTAGTATTATGTAATATGTGAACCAAACTTCCATTAGCACTACACTGCCATAGTGGTGTTTTTTTTAACCTCTACATGCTTTAGGTACTGACCACTGACCAATGTGCTACATGGTGTTACTGATGTATTCAAGTTTGCTTGTTTTTTGTATAAACAATAAAATGACCACTTGTGATAAATGTGTTTTGTTTACAGATTTGTCTGCATCTTGATTCCCACAGTAGTTAAAAATAGCATTTTCAAGGGTATGTGTTTTTTGTTACTATGTCCAATTAGAAATGGGGATACTGCAACATAACATTTTGTCTAATATTTTATTTCCTTTTAATGCATTGAAAGGCATACTATATAATACATGCTCTATAAACCACATTACAGTAGATTAACAGGAATGTCAAATCAAAAATTTTATAGTCGTGCAGAGTGATAATGGCTCCATGTTGTCCTTAACCTGTGATATAATTCTGCAAATTACCACAATGTCCACCTATACTGAAAATATTGTCATTATATTCACTGATTTGAGATTCACAGGGGGGTCTTAATGTAGACCCAGTGTCTGTTGCTGTAGCAACTAACAGTCATGTATTCTATTCAATTTATTTGTAGACCCCAATATCACAAGGTGGTCTCAAAGTGCTTTACAGAGTTTGTTGAACTGACAAACAAACAAGAAATGTAAATAAACGGTCTAATAATTAAGTCTATTATTCAAATTATAACTGAACAGTCAGTTAATTATTGGGCCTATAAAGCATAAAACCTGACTGATGTACACCCATGTCTAAATTCATAATGTAACAAAATAATAAAAGAAATCCTCCCATTAATGTACTGTGTAAATTGTTTCAGCTTCTCAAAAAATAAACCTTAAACAGCCGAGGTATTTTAAAAAGGCCTAACCATGTAATTTTTTTCAGCCCAGTGTCATGCGGTGAGACCACCTTCTTTGTTAGGTTTAGCTACTCCATTTCCCATAATGCCTCTGTGAGTAGCCGCCGTGCTGGATGACAGCTATCCGGCGCCGAAACACCGACAGACACTCAGACGAAAGAGCCATGGCGGCCACGGGTGGAGGGAAAATTAGAAGCAGGAGATATCACATCGCCTCTAAACCTTACGCCAAGAGTAAACAGGTAAATTAACCGAAAGTTTTCTTGTTCAAAACCCGCACCCAGGGCGTTTCACAGAGTGCAGGGCTGATATCTTTAAGCTCTTGTTATTGTTTTGTTGGAGACATTTTATGGCCTGCTGTTAGCGCTCGTGGCCTCCACGCGCTGCTAGCATGTCCAGGAAATGCTAATTAGCTAACAGGCTGGCTTATAGGTTAGCAAAATCCAGCGGACTTGACAGGTCAAATCACGGCACAGTGGGTCGTTTAGAGTAGTTAACCAGCGGTTGTTAAACTACCAGCTCATATGACAAACTGAGACAACTAGCCTCGCTTTAATTCGTAAGTTCTTAGCTATTAGCAAAGTTAGCGGAAAGCAAGGAAGTAGAATTGTAAGCATTAGCCGACGTAGCTTATGAGAGCTAGCGAGCAAGCTAGCATCGGAGAGCAGCGCATTGTTGTCTTCGGTTCCTAAGTTTGCAGACATCACACCGCTGCAGGTGGAGGTGACATGGTTGTTTCGGTCTAAATTACACCTGCCCACAGCAGCCAGTAACAGTCCTCAGTGTAGTTACATTGCAATGTTGTGTTGCTGGACTGTGAGGCAACGTTCTAGCCAGCGTTAGCTAAATCTCAGCCAGCTGAACTGCGCAGGAAGCATTGGCTGGTTGGAGACCCACATGGTTGCCCGAGTGGATTCACTTGCCGCTTGGACATCCCTGGTGTTGGCTTTAAAACCACTACCTCATGGTAACAGTGTTGTGTTACACTGATGCATTGATCAAATTTGTCATCATTGAGAATATTCCAATACTCCTCAAGTTTGTTTATAGTAATATCAGCATAGCAGTGTCCTCTGACTGGAGGGGCTCTGAAAAGCTTGCTACGACCAACAGTTTATAGTGCAAAAGATTATGCCTTAGGCTTTTTTGGGACATCCAGCAAAGATTTTTGGAATAGATAGCCCCTGATTATGGTTGTCATTTGCTATCCAAATTAGTGTGGACTTAAAGCCTTTTGTTTTATATACAGTGGAGCCAAACCTGATGTTACATGATATGATGACGATGGCAGTCAATTCAACAAACAAAACAATACAAGATCAAAGTTGTCAGTTATTGCGTTGCAGCATGGCTGATCTATCTGTGTCACACTCTTGTTTTACCTTATCTTACCTTACCTATAACCCTTTGATGGGAAACACTATAAATACCTCCATGTAACAAAGTGCAATCAGCAACATCATAACCTACCACCTCTGAGTAAAGTTTAATAAATACCTCACTACAACAGAGGATAAAAACTGCACATTAGAATTTGATGCAGGCCTAGGACTGATGGTTTAGACTGTGTTAGTTTTGACTCAGATATAATGTGCTGCTGACTGAATTAGGTTTTATTCAATTTATTATATTTCTCTTACAAATGCTGCTGACTTGGCGTGTGTTGTCAGTATCACACGCCAAGAAGTGACACCATATCCTACTTCATGAGCAGCCAAACTTTGGGTAATTAGATGTTGTTTAATATATTCACTTAAGTTTTCAGAGCAGGCTCATGCCAACAACACATAGATGCAGTAACATGAACATTAATATTTAATTTGGATCAATGTGAAATCCCTCACGTCGTCTTGGTTTGAGAGTACATCTTCTCATACTCATATTGACTTAAATGTTCTCTTCCAGATAAAGTCCAGTCAGCAAAAAATAATAATTATCTAAATTTTGTCAACAGTTGTTTAAAAAGATGGGTTTAGCATTTCTTTGGTGGCTTGGTTCTAACAACACTACTCGCTAATAGCAGAAAGAGCTTGATAAGACATGCAGTGTTTGCACCACTGCTGTCTTGATTCACCCCAGAACTTTTGTGATTGCTTGAAAATTGTAACTGAACAGCTGTGTCAATGACTTTAACCGGTGTAAAGGTACATTCCTGCAACATTCAAAATCACTGTGTATTTTACAGTTCAAGGTGATTGCTTCGTCAGAGAGGGAGGTTAATGTTCATTCATCTCTCTAGGTCTCCACAGTAATATTCTAAATTTTTTAAGACAATAGCTTTTGTAATACGAAATAAACTAGGGCTATGCTGGTCATTACACTCCAACAAGCTTAAGTTGTGTGTATTTACACAAAGGGTAAAGTGCAGTGTAGCCCACAGGTGTATTTCATAGATAAGCAGGAAGCAAGACGCACATGTGGCTGTTATCGGGCGTTGAAAGCTGCCAGGAGAGACCCTTCTAGTTGAGAAGAACAAGCTGACTAGTACCTCTATTTAACTTTTCTACACTCAAAATGGGACAGCACTCACTGTATATAGATATCCAAGTAGAGTTAGAGCACCAGACGAAGACCTAAAGAAATTAGGTAAACTGTTGCGTGTGCCTTACTGTGCACCAGATATGACTGGACAGACCTGACATATATTTCATACAGGTGTGTTCACTCCTCATTTATTCTCCCTAACTGCAGCTCTGCAGTTGTTCTTTATTGAAGATATCATCCATGAAATAAATCCTTCAGTTAGCCTGCAAAGACCTAGAAACCAACTCTCAATGTAGAATACATTCTGTTGAAGTTGCTGCAGCTTGTAGATTTTTACAGAATAGAGCGATGTAGATATTTAAATCTTTGAGGTGCTGTTAGTTTCTGTGCCTGGTGTAGGAGATGCGACTCATCCTTACCGATTAGAATTCATCCAGTATTAGACCTCAGTACAGTGCAGCCTGGCGTCACTTGCTCAGTGTTTCAAAGAAGCAGACACAGTGCCTGACCCAGTTTCTGTCGTAGTGAGCTTGTGTTTTGTTTTGCACTGGGGAAGGCGAATATCCTCTCATTGCAAGTGGAGCTTTGCAGCTGATTAAAATGATAAAATGAAGTGCGATTGCTTTATTCTGCTAAACACAACCAACTTTTTTATGATTGTCCAAAGAATGTTGGGTTAATGTAGAAAAATTCATCATAATTTTAACACCACAAATACAGGCTTCAATATTTTATTTGTTTCTTGGTGTTGGTGAAATAAGTCCACAACATTGAGAAAAAAAACTCTTTACTTGCAACTTTGTTTTACATGCCCATTATTAGATATTTTTCTAATGAGAAGGCTACAAACAGTGTCTTTAAGTTTGAGGGTTTTTTTTAATTTCACTGTAAACATTGATCTCTATCCTGCACTCATTTCATCTTCTTGTTCATGATCTTTTCTCCCTTTCTCATATTTCCTCAGCAGCAGTCAGGCCTGATCAGTCGAGTAACAGACACAGTAAAGAGCATCGTTCCTTCGTGGCTGCAGAAATACTTTAAGAATGAAGATGCTCCTGAAGGTGGAGAGGCCATACAGGGGACAGAGCAGAACTGCCAGCCGCCGCCTCCTCCTAATGGTAGCGAAGAGGGACCTCCTCCTCTCGATGGACGTGACTCCCCAGAGCCAAGTACCAGTAATACAGGTCAGGAGCCATTCAGTTTCTAAGGTCATCCTAAATGTTAGCCAGGGAATTTTATATCCCTTGCATCTAAACACATTTTTTTTTAATGCTCTATGTTATCAACTGCACCACCATATTTATCTGTGGCTTCTTTCACTTCCGCACAGAGCCCTCAACCAGCCGTGCATCCCTGAATTTTCAGGATTACGTGCTCTCTCGGCCACCTCTTAGTCGCTCCCACCTCCATTTTACCCCACTGGATGCATCCTCTCCAAGCCTGGGCGCCTCCAGCAGCCTCTTCTCCCAGCCTTCCACCTCCTCAGCTCATGGACCTTTTTCCACAGGCTTCTCCTTGGTCAAAGAAATCAAGGACAACCTCTCACAGCATGAAGATGATAACATCTCCACAACAAGTGGATTCTCCTCCCGCGCATCAGACAAGGGTAAGGGACAAAATCCATTGGGTTTGCAAACAATTTTTTGTATTTAGGTGTCGTTTTGCAGATAAATTGGTGTCAAAGTATTGATTTAGACTCGTAGTCACAATTGCATATGGTCCCATCAGCACAGTGTGAATAAAGTTGCATACACAAGTCTGATATACAAAGTACAACTTTATTCTCTAAGATGGTTTTTGTCATTTGAATGTGCAGTTACTAAAATAGAAAGAGGCAGAAAATCATGACAATACACGTCAGAAGCACAAATCCAGTGGGAGCCAGCCATGTGCCTTGAAGTGCAAATAATCTGCACGTTTTCTAGACACTCCACCCAGTGATTAGCGAGCTTTAGGTAATTGTTTAGAAATGAGCACTTGCAGTCTTCCCACACCTGTATTACTCATTGTTCTGTTTTAAATGCAGTGATGACCTGATTTGAACAAGATTCCTTTGCATTGTCTGAGTCCAGATAGGAGCACAGACATTTCCACCACTGAACCAAAGGAAACTGCAGTATTAGACTGTATTTCTCATCCAACATTGTGTGTATGGATTGTCAGACCAAGAATATCAAGACTTGGCCTCTAAGCTGACTGATGTCTTGGTCCTCTCTGAAAATAGTCTGAGATTATTTCAAAACTTCTCTTTTTCAGATGTCCCCACTTCCAAAACAGCTTCTCTTCCTCAGCTCTGGTCTCCAGAGACGGACAGAACAAACTCTGGGCCTCAGCCTTCCCAGTCCAGTCTGAAAAAGCCTGCTTTCAACCTGTCTGTCTTTGGAACCTCTTCTAATGTGAGTATCTGCCTGTCCATCAAGAGGCTGAGCCTGTCAGCGTGAAACACTGGTAAACACTTTGCTAAAGTACAGATCTGTGCTGCGAAGCTTAGAATTTTGGCAACTTAGGGCTTCGCCTCGGGCTGTACTATTAGATGAGTGGCCCACTAATGACCCTGTTTACACTTGGTTTTAAAGTGCGTCTCATTTGATCGGCTCACAAGTGGACAGCACTAAATAAAAGTGTAAACAGCCACTAAGACGCATTGAGATCCGATCACTTGAACCACATGCAGAGATGGTCTGGGATGTATGTGACGACATACCTTTTGCAGTGTAAACATTAACACGTCCTGATGCATCCCCGAGAAAGACGTAACAGAAAATACCGCAACGTTTGTTGCTTTTAATCTCCTTGCTCTACAACTTTGTCCTCTCACTAGAAACAGTTGGACTAGCCTGCACATGTACAACAGTTTATGAATCATTTTGCCTTCACTTTTCATTTAGCTAACCGCGCTAACTGTTTTTAAAAATCTGCTGCTCTTGGCAAATTATGTAAAATCTATGCATGGCCCTGACGGTCCTCTGGAGTTTAAACTGGTCAAACATGTCAAAGCCATGTGTACAGATGCACTGGTCAATGCTTTTATCTGTAATTAAATGCTGATACGTCAACCTTCAAGCTAAATCATTTACTTTGCTCTAACATTTGGTGCATACATAATTTGGAAAGTCACACCTCTCACAGACAGACAATATCTGTAATTGCTATGTCGGTTTAACTCCTGTGATCATGGTGATGTTCACTTATTTTCAGCAGCATGGCAGTAGGCCAAACACCACAAGTCGGTCCAGCCAGCTTGTAACACATAGCCGGCTTCTGTGCTGTGACTCAGATTTTAACAATGTAACATAATGCTCAGAATATCAAAACAAAATTCAGAGTAACACCTAAAACAAATCTGAACCTGTCAGATGTGTGTCTGAGTGCTTGGTGGTTACATCTAATCCTTTACGATAATAAATTACATGAAAAGATTATATATTTACATCTTTTGGAGAGAATATTTTATCGGACTAATTTAGCAGAAGTACAGCTTTCAATTTGTATCAGTCAAAAGGTTGAAATATTGAGTATGGAAGCCCATTGAGGACATATTTGTTATTTTTAACATTTATTACATGTATTTTTGAATGCCTTGCAAAAAAAATAGTAAAATGAAAGTGAGTTAATATTTGAGAATGCCATTGATTTATAATTTGTTTAAAATACATTATTTGGGCCTACCCTGGTTGACTTTAACATTTTTAAATAACCTTCTCTTTTCCAGTCAACATTAAACAGCACAGTGCTAAACTCCAGTCAGCTTGGAGATTCACCTTTTTACCCTGGGAAGACCACGTATGGTGGGGCAGCTGCAGTCAGGAGCTCCCGCAATCGTCCTGGAACACCATACCAGGTGAGCTATTGAGGGTCATGTGCAATATAAAAAGCCAAAGAATGGGGGAAACAGTTTTAAAAATGGTTACTACAGATGCATTTGGTGGCCCAGCTGTGTGGTTTAGTAGGTAAGCAGTTCATTTCTAACACTGACATCACAGTGTCGGTCTGAGTGTGAATGTTATTAATTTAATTGGAGACTAAAATAACTCCTCTGATATGTAGGCTCCAGTCAGGAGACAGATCAAGGCCAAGCCTGCTGGTGCTCAGCCCTGTGGTGTGACTAGCGCCACAGCTAGACGCATCCTGCAGTCCTTGGAGCGCATGTCGAGTCCACTGGCTGTGAGTACACACACAAGCACAACCATCATCACTTTGGCAGTGTAAACTTTGTATCATAATGTCCTGGCAGGTGTTCCTGCTAAAAGAATGAGTTTCTCTAAAATAGCTACACCTTGGTTTGTCTTCATCTACAGGATGCCAAGAGAATCCCAGCAGCAGCCTCTCCCCTCTCACCAGTAAGTCTGTTTAATATCATTCATGTGTTGTAAGAATCTGTTTGCACTGATGCATAATGTGATGATAAACATAATAAAAGCAGGCTGATGTTATTTCTTTATTTGTAAATGAATGACAGCCTTTTATTAACTGTTAAAATAACCACATATAGCTGAAAACATTCTCTCACATGAGCTCTCTTTACAGTCGCTGGATGGCAGGAATCTAGATGTTTCACATCTCCAGTCAAAAAAGAAACGGGTAAGTACAGGGTTCAGATTTCCTTCACATTCGCTCCTTCAGAAATCTAATTTGTTTGTAGCTGTCCTCATTCAATCTGACTTCATAATAACAATGTTGCGACTTGTTTTGACTGTCTGGTGTGTGTAGTGATATGAACAGAGATATTATTGTAAAAACCCTGCAGCACTTGTTGCAGTTTGTCTTCTTGTCATATCCTGTCCCACTGCCTGTTGGCCTCCTTTACACTCATTAACTGGATTCTCCACAGGTGTTCACCTCTGTGTGTGTGTGGCTGTTGTGCTGGTGTACATATACACTTGTGAGCAAACCTCACACAGACTGCATAATGTGCTTGCCTCGTGAAAGTGTGTTAGGTGTAGTCCACTGGTAATTTGCGCCAGCTCTGGACTGAGTAATAACTGTTAGGCATTCCCAGCTGTGACAGCTGCTTTGTACAGGGTAAAACAATGGTGTATTGACCCTCGTAGAACTGAAACAACAAGGTTCACTATGTAACTGTGGCTTTCATGACCTATTGCTGTTTTACCTCAGCAGGGTTCACAATATGGCTGAGACATTACTGGGCTTTTTGATTGTGCCTTCACACAGACCCATTATTTAATAGTTAAAAAGCGATGCAGTGATTCAAACCTTGTCTGTGATGTCTGTACTGCTGTCTTTTATTATTTATCCCCCCCACCACACACACATTAACACCGATGCATGCAATATATCACTGGTATGCTACTAGTCTTACTCTCTGAAAGGATAAAACTGGAGTTTTCTATCATCAAATTGCCAAATATGAAGACTGTAAGTGTGTGTCCTGCAAATCTCCAATAACAACATGCTGTGGTAGGATACTGATACTAAAGGACACATAATTAGACCCAGAATAAACTACTGCTACCCTTTTTTTTAAAAAAATATTATTTTTTTCTGCCATCTTTCTTAAATCCAGATGGACCCCGCCCTCCCACCAGTGCAGAAACTTGTGGTTCCTGTCGCAGCACCTGTGTCAGGAAATCGCTCTGTGTCCTTCAGGCCAACTTTGACCCCTGGAGGAGTTAGTCGAACTCTGGACAGGTCCACAAGAGAGACCGTGAGTACATCTGTGCTTTGTTTTGTTTTGTTTTTGTTTTTTGTTTTTTGTTCAACACCACAGCATAATCGTTGAAAACTGATTTTTCTAATTAATACTTGACTCTAATTTGTTTTTTGTACTTTTTCTTTAGCCCACAAGACAATCACCACAACTACCTGAAGCAACCCCAGGTCCATCTTTAAGGTAACACACTGTCCTTCTGATTGATCAGGCACAAGTTGCACTGTTAAAATCTTTGAGACACAAACTTTTAGTTGGATTGTTTATGTCTAACAAAATAATTCCCAGCAACCAAGTAAGAAAGCAAGCCGATGTGACCGAATCCCAACATTTCTTTGAGCCAAACCATTTTGTTTTTGATTCTAGGCTGGTTTCTTCATTGTTGTTTGTTAGTTTTACTTACTGAGCTTGTTTCACCTTTCTGTCCTCCAGCACAATGGGTTCCAGTGGCCCAGCTTACCCTCTGTCCAGCACACCTACAGCCAGCAGCGTGGGCTCTGGAGGGGGAAAGATGAAGAGAGAGAGGACCACTACACGGCCCTCCTCCAAACGCCCAGAGGATGACGAGGTGGGAGCTTTGGATCCAAAAACAAATTTATTATTACTTTTAATCCAATGTTGTAACTTATTCTTGTTTTCTAACTTCAGGTGGCTGAGGTACCAGACCTCCCAACCATTTCACTTCCCATCAACACATCTGCCTTACCCACCTTCAGCTTCTCCTCTCCGCTGCCTCCCATCACCACTTCTACTTCTGTTAACTCCACCCCCAAGATCCCGGCTGTTACACCTGTTAAGGAAACGGTTACAAATAAGGTCTGTATTAAAACTCTCTGCTTCTAGTATAATGATACTACAAGTCACAAAGTAAACAACTTTCTTTCTTTCCCTCCTCAGGATCCACCAAAGGCCTCAACACCTCCCTGTGTTCCCTTTACGTTTTCCTCACCCATCGTCAAAGCCACTGCTGCTAGTCCACCTTCCTTCTCCCCTTCTGTGAGTAGTTTTTCTTTTCTTTTCTTTCTTTTTTTTTTAAATTTAATGACATCATCACCAAGTTCCCCAGTTACTTAGATAGTTATTTGCTTTGTTTCTTTGTAGGCTGGATTTACTTTCAGTGCTCCTGTTACGAAGTTAGGGCCCTCTATGTCAAATGGAAAGTTGGCCTCTCCTGTAGCGGCAGCAGGTAAGAGAGTTTTCTTACAGTTGGTTTTTTACTGATGTTGTTAATTGAGAAAATTTGAGATCAGTTTTGTTTTTTTGTGTTGTCCTGTTTTACAGTGAAGCCAGCGACAAGCAAAAGCACAGAAGATTTTGATGGACCTTTCAAACCAGCCAAGGTCCTGAAGCAGGGCAGTGTGCTGGATCTTCTCAAAGCACCTGGTCAGAGTCCTATCAGTCTCTGTTGTGCATCGTTGTACTTCATACAGGATCGAATGTGAAAATTAATTACTTTCATTCTTTCTCCAGGCTTTGCCTCTCCTGTTGCTCAGACTTCCACTGAACCCGACACCTCTCCCCAGCAGACGTCCACACAGTCCACTGCTTCAACCTCCACCTCTACAACCTCCTCCTCCCTCTCCTCTTCAACAGGGTTTGGTGGTTTATTCAAAGCCTCCACAGACTGGAGCTGTGATGTCTGTTTGGTTCAAAACAAGCAATCAGACACAAAGTGTGTTTGCTGTATGGCCCCACAGCCCAACTCCTCATCCAAATCCATGGACAGTAAACAATCGCCCAGCGTCTCTGTTGGGCTGGAGAGCAGCAGCAGCACGAGCACCGCCTCCACCACTACAACCACGACAGGTTTCAGCACAATGCTTTCCAAACCTGCAGGAACTTGGGACTGTGACACGTGTCTCGTGCTAAACAAACCTGATGCAGTAAAGTGTGTGGCCTGTGAAACCGCCAAACCCGGGACGGGACTCAAGCCGTCACTGACTCTTCCTTCTGCCTTCTCAGCTGTTAAGACTGTATCTGCCCCCACAGCCCCTGTTTCTACAGGGCTCAGCGGCTTAGGAGACAAATTCAAAAAACCTGAGGGTGCTTGGGAATGTGATACGTGTATGGTAGAGAACAAGGCGGAGGACACTAAGTGTGTGGCCTGCATGAGTGCTAAACCAGGTAATGAGAGCATCACCGTGGTGATGTTGATATTTACTCTTCTAAAAACTGCTGAATCTTGGCTTCTGTTTTTAGCAGTTTACCTTGTTTATTCATCAGTGTAATCAAATGTTCTGTGTCACTGACAAAAAGGCATGTTTAAGACATTGTCAGTTTTGGTAATCATCATTCTTTCCGCCTTCACTCTGCAGGAGCGTCAGTAGGAGCCTCGTCGTCAGCCAGCAGCGCTCCAGTCTTTGGTTTGGGAGACAAGTTTCAGAAGCCTGAGGGAGGCTGGGATTGTGAAGTCTGTCTTTTGCAGAATAAGGCTGCTGATGTGCAGTGTGTTGCCTGTCAGGCATCCAAACCCGGAGCTGCCGTGGAGCCCAAAGGTAAAAAAAGAAAGGAAAGACAGAAAATAAAGACCTGCATGCTTTTAGGCGTTTGCAATAGTATGTAAAAAGTAAATGACTGGAAAAACCATATGTTTCCAAGTAAATATTAACTGAAAAAGTGTTTGTGGGCAAAAAGATGTCAGCTGATTATATTTATAGATATTCTTATTGATTAAGTTTGTGTATCTGGGTAATATATTGACACTACCTAGATGTTAATTTGATGATACCGGAGTTTTTATACACAACCTGCACCTAATCAGATTATTTTCTTCTTTCAGCCTTCGGTTCTACTTTCAGTTCCTCGGCTGCAGGGACCTCGGGCTCCTCTACTTTTGGCTCCACTACCTCTAGTTCAGGGGGTTTTAAGTTTGGCACATCAGACAGTACCACAGAATCTGGATCTGGATCTGGTTTCAAATTTGGAGGCTCGCTTTCTGAGTCATCCTCTTCTACATCAGGTGGATTCAAATTTGGAGCCCCGTTTGGAAGCTCCTCAACAGAAACCACTTCTAAAGACACTACTGCTTCATCAGGGTTCAAATTTGGCAGCTCATCGGAGGGCTTTAAATTTGGGGCTGCTTCGAGTGACGACAAAAAGTCAGATCAGCCTGCCGCAGGTTCTGGGTTTAAGTTTGGAGCCAGTGGTGGGATAGTTTTTGGAACTGGATCATCTAGCTCAGAAAGTAACTCTTCTTCTAAGGGTGGCTTTACCTTTGGACTGTCAAAACCTGAAGAGAAACCATCAGACACCACCACAACCACCTCATCCTCTGGGACTTTCACACCACCTCCTTCCTCTCAAGAAAAGAGTGAGAGTGAGGCGGCATCAAAAGACACCACATCAACAACCACCACCACAACCACCACATCTGGGTCTGTATTTGCCAGGTTGGGCGAGCCAAGTTTGCCGATCAACACACCACAGGGCGGCTCTGCTTTTGGATCCTTACAGGCAGGCAAGGAGCCAGCTGCTCCCACGTTTACCTTCGGGAAGCCGGAGGAAAAGAAGGAAGCGGCTGCGTCTCCGGTGCCGTCTACCTTTCTCTTTGGTGCTGCTAGCAAGGATGCAGATTCAGCTCCAGCACCTGCCACTACAGGGGGCTTTTCCTTCAGCAAGCCCAGCGCTCCAACAGAACAACCTCCACCCACTTTCACTTTTGGCAAGCCAGCAGAAAAGAGCGAAACATCTACTTCAGAGGCCTCGAAGCCTTCCTTCACTTTTGGACAAACTGCTTCAGGTATCCAATTTGGAAATGTTTTGCTGTTAGTAAATTTTCTAGATTGAAGGAAGTGATTTGTTAAAGGGAAAATAATAGAAAAAAGTAATTATTCTACTGGTTTTATAGAGATTACACACATGAGACGTTCTGCTTTAGTTTTGTTTCAGTCTATATCCTTAGCTAAAAATGTAGCTTTATACTGATTATGTAAACATGATGGTGTTTCTCTTGGAAAACTTGGATCTCATGTCTAATTTATAGTTTATGTAGTTTCACAAACAGTTTATTCAATCAGATTATCAGAAAACAGAACAGCTTCTAAAACAATGCATTTCAGGTATTTTAAAGCAAAAATTGAGGGAATATCATTGGTTTCTTTTGAACTAAGATTATGTGTCCATGCACATGTACAAGAAACATGGTGGCTGAGAGTAGCTCTCAACTAAGTACCCAACTTGAGTGTAGTTTCAGTAAACCCTCTTTCCTGCTTTATCATGTTACTCACCACAAGTGTTTTCCTCCTGAACAGATTCTGCTGCTGCTGCTGCTGCAAAACCAGCATTTTCTTTCATGGCTAGTAATACCAACTCCACCACCTCATTGTCCTCCACACCGACTCCCAGTCTGTTTGGCGCCACCACCACCAGCAGCAGCAGTAGCAGCAGCTCGACACCAGCTCCAGCTCCTTCTGCAGCTCCCAGCACTTTCATGTTCGGTCAGCCCGCCTCGACCTCCAGTGACGCTCCTCCAGCTAAAGCCTTCGTCTTTGGCCAGAGTCAGGACAGCCAGCCACCGGCACCATCAGCTGCTCCTGTGAACACTGCTCCTGCCCCAGCTCCAGCTCAGCCCTTCATCTTTGGTGCTCCTGCTAATGCTGCTCCCCCTGCTGCTGCTGCTCCCTCCTTCAGTTTTGGAGGAGCAGCGCCCTCTGCTGCCTCTTCATCAGGTCTGCACATAGTGAAGCTGCATGAGCTTGAACAACAAACAACAACATCCAAGCTAGATTTTCTGTTTATAACCAGTACATGTGTTTATAGTTTTGACCCTTTTTGTTTTTCATTTACAGCTTCCTCTGCAGCTCCCTCCCCGTTTGCGTTCAGTTCAGCCCCCTCCGGCGGCTTCGGAACCAACCAGACTCCTTCATTTGGATCATCCTTCGGATCCCCTTTCACAGCACCATCTTCCCAGACCCCAGCCTTTGGGGCCAAACCTAACGCTGCCCCTGTCTTTGGACAGCAGGCCAACTCCACACCTGTATTTGGAGCAGCTGCTAATTCTGCACCAAGTGAGTGGCTGTGATCATTGATTTTCAGGCTGTTCTCAGAGCCATGTGCTGAAGTTGTTTTCATCATCAATTAAATGTGACACTTTTCTTTCAGGTGGAGGCTTTCAGTTTGGAGGAGCCAGTGCATTTGGAGCCACAAACAATGCCTCAGGTGTGTTCACTTTTGGAGCGGGATCAGCTGCATCTCCGGCCCCCTCTGCCAACCCCCCCCTCGCACCCCAGTCAGGAGCACCCGGAGGTGGATTCAACTTCACACAACCCCCGGCATTCAATATTGGGTATGTTGCATTTCCGTAGTTTGCAGGCAGTCAGTATTTTTTCCGTATTCGTGCATCACATCGAGAATGTTTTTATTATTTAACTACTGAGACACAGAAAGAAGAAAAGTGATGTACTTTTAGGAGCCCAGATAACATTTAGCTGACATTTGAATATAATATACATCTTCACATTTGAGACTAAATTTAGTGCCTAAAATATGAGGAATTTAACATTAATATTTCCTATTAAAGTTCAGTGAATCAACCTGAAAAGTCATTTCCAGAGTATCAACTTTCCATGGTGACACATTTCAGGACATGTAGGTGGGACAAGACGGTTGGAGCGATTTGATTGGACCTGTTACAACAAACTACTGATTGCTAGTCTGGCTGTTGCTACTCTCTGTCAGCAGCAGAGTGATTGACAGGTGGATGTAATGAAGGCTGCTGGAGGCTGGCTCCAATTAACTTCACTTCAACAACCGTAGTTTACGTAAAGTTGGTTCTCTTATCAGTGACCTGGTGGTCAATCTGAAAAAAATGTTTGCTGTTGCTGCTTTAATGAGAACGGTCTCTGTTCTTTCAGGTCTGCTAAATCCTTCACTGCCTCTCCAGCTGGACAGCAAGCCATCGCTGGGCGCAAGATCAAGACAGCGGTGCGGCGCAGAAAGTAGAGACCCGAGACCTTGGCGAGAAGGCGGACGACTTCAGCTTGACTGTAACCCCACTGAAGGTTGAAGTCCTGGGTGGTCTCATCTGGACAAACACTGAAATTGGTTGGCATGTGGAGACAGGTCGAGGCCACTTTGTGCTCGGGTTGGACGGGTGGGCGGGTTTTAGCTGTAGGCTCAGCTGATTTAACATAGAGACCACGACACAGGACTTCACATTTACAAAAAAAAACAACAACAAACAAACTGTTGACCAACATTGACTCACAAAACAACAATCAAGCAAGACCCCAGACTCGACATGAAAACAAGCAAGACAGTCATATCTATATTTTCAACACCGGCAAATGTCTGCTAGACTCTAGGCATGACTTTTTGTAATAAAATTACAAAGGCAAAAACTGCAAATTTAAAGAGTTGCGAGTGTACATTTATTAATTAGTATGGGTGATCAGATGAGCTGTGATGTGCAGAGAGGTAGTGAGAGCTGTGCGGTAAATCTCCAGCGGTAATCCACTGAACTATTCAGACTGCTTTGTTACAGGAGTGGAGTTGCCGTTGGAGATGTAACCATGGTGTCAGTGCAGCGTGCTGTATGTACAGGGATGAGCGTGTAATCTTTGTGATGAATGCAGAGTGCTTGTGTGTGGGTTTTTTTTTCCCCTCCCTCTTATGTACAGACTTGAGGTGTGTTTGGTTTCTTTGTACATGCTGAGGTTGCGTGTCGGTGTGCGTATGAAAACGACAGTTATCGCCTGGGCTGCTAGCTAGCGAGCGCCGCCACAGGTGAGCAAGCAAAATGAATGTTTAAAACAAAAACCAGGGGAGAAAGGAAGGAGGGCAGGGTTTGGGAGAGGGGAGAACGCATCCATGCACTGTGGAGGATGGACCGGGCCGGAGGCTTCTGCCCTCGTTCAACTCCCTTAAGACTTTGTAAATGCATAGTTACAAAATTCTTGTTACATGTTTGATTTTTCTCTGGTTTGCTCCACAACTCTGCTTTTTGTGCCCGCCCTTGTCTTTCTCTCGATCCCTCCCTCCTCCTGATTCCTTCTACTCTCCCTTTATCTCTCTGCCTCTCTCCCTCTTTATCTCTCTCTCTCTTAATTGGCCTTTGAATATTATTATAAAAACCTGTAAATAGTGATATTTTTTTTTAATCTGTGAAGTTGAAATTTTTTTTGTGTTACAAACTCCGCATTCAGCATTTTTGTCTTTAGATTTTATGTAAATTCCTATATTCAAAGTTGCCCGAATCCATTTAAAAGGAGCTTAAATGCAAATTGGAGAGCCTTTAATGACTAAAGGTATATTGGCTTTTCTGATCCACTTTTGTTTGGACCAAAACCAGTATTGTACAAAGTATTAAGTATATATTTTTCTATTGCGTGTTTAAATGGACGAGGGTGACTTTGGATGATAAGGAAGTCAGTTTAATTTTAAAGCCATGATTATTACTGGATGAGTGATAAAATTAAAACCATGGGTAATTACCATCAATAAAACTATTAAAAAAAATAATAAAAATCTTTCCTGTTGTTCATCCTTTCATGCAGATCACACATTGTCAGAAATATTACACACAATCGTCAAAGAAATAAAGTTCATTTGAAACAGTCTCCATTATTAGTAAAGGACTGAGAACTAACATTATCTCAATGAAGCACCTCCACACTTCAAATGTTGAGAAACCTTATCAGTCTTTGTACATTTGTTAGCAAACTGTAAGGCTTCATAAATCCTCTTGTGTGCGGTGTACAGTAGCAAAAGTAGATTGCACTTGGATAACACAAGCCTTCATCAAGGTCATGCACTGTACAAAAAGAAAGGATAAAGCTGATGTGATGTCACCTGTTTCCTGACTCACGTTTTGAAATCAGGAGTTTGACATTTGATTGTTGCCATGTTGGCTCTCTAGAGCCAGAAGTTACCATATATGGATATAAAGGGAAAAGTGAGGAGGTGGGTCTGACCTTTGAACCCAAACAGACTGCATAATAATAATGCTGCGTTCCATTTTTCTCGGAAGTCGGAGCTCGGAATGACGTCACATCCCTGTTGAATGCGTTCCGGATAAGTCGGAAAAAAAGATGGCGGCGTCCATGCTGGTTATGGCTGAATATAAACAGCTTTTAGACAATTTTGCTGTCCTCATTCAAAAAACATCACGGAATATGAAGAAAGGAGACGAAGGTTTGTTGTGAGCTATTGTGTATAACTTGTAAGAAGTTTTCATTGTATTTTAGTCAGTCGGTAGTACTCAGAGAGCGAGTGCTCCAGGGGCCTTACCTATAAAACTCTGCGGGAAAATCTGACAATAATCGTGCGTGGGAACGCAACGCAAACTTCTGTCCGCAAAAAAAAAAAATCGGGAGCTAAAAAACTGTCCGCAGCACAGCTGTACGCAATTTCCTGCCAATCTTGCGCAGAACATGACGGTGGTCTGTCCCACCCACAATTCCGCCCCAACTCTACCCCCTGGCACCATATATGGGTATGCAAATGAACTCATGAATGAAATTTGGGTATATTAGAGGGTGTGACGCATAGCACTGTTACATGCACGATGGACGGTAAACGACCGAAGAAGCGACCCTTCAGCGAGACAGAAATCCAAACCCTCGTCGGTGAGGTGGAGAGCCGGTCTTCTGTCCTTTTTGGAGGACACAGCAGTGGGGTGACAAATAAACCAAAAAACGTTGAGTGGGAGCAGGTGACCACAAACGTGAACGTGGCCAGTGCCATCGGGCGCATTACTGCTGAAGTGAAAAAAAAGTGGTCCGACTTGAAGTTGAGTTGTCATAATTCACAGTGTCTCAAAATTGCAGAAACACCTTAAAAAACCTAACATAATAATGTAGTGGAAATTGGTTGCACAATATGATTGTGCGTCCATGCATTATCAAAATTGTTTTTCTTCTTGAGTCAACACGATTTTAATGCGCTGTAGCACATATG
>OOFC01029367.1:0-20710 GCA_900323345.1 Pseudochromis fuscus | reverse complement strand
GTTAGCCTGAAATACCTCCCAATATCAGTCCTTGTGAGTCATCTGTCCCCGAGGAAATGACTTGGATATAAATAACTATAATCTGATTTTTATAAATAACTGCAATATATTCCTCCGCTGTTGCCACTGATATTTATTCCATTAAACACTGACCTCACAAAAGGTGCTGAGGCAGCCATGAGCTACAGTGTGTTACAACTCAGCGGGGTCATTTCGCATCGACAAGAACAGTTACATGTAGTGCACATCTTAGGCCACACGGGAGCTTAATTAGAGCTGACCACTCACAGTTCATCTGTGGAGCAGAGGCTGACATGGACAGTCTAACTTATGAACATCACCGGGGTTGGAGACATGCTTGTTGTCATAGTCAGAGCTCTGAGACGTCTTTGTCCTCCTAATGTAGCTCAACTTTTTTCAAAGTGATATCCCTCGAGGCATTCAGATTTTGTGCGGCTCCCTCTGGAGCAACAAAAGGTTTATTATTATTTTAATATCTTTTTTTATTATGTGAGCAATAGTGATTTCTGAGACAAATGAGTAAAATCTTTGACTTTAATTAAAGCTTCTCTCATGTAATTGTTCTAGGTGACACGCGCAATGACCTGTATCTGACCCTGGAGCGGGGGGAGTTTGAGAGGGGCGGCAAGAGCGTCCAGAAGAACATCGAAGTCACGCTCTATGTGCTCTACGCCGACGGGGACACACTCAAAGTATGACACATATGCACATGAGTTACTATGTGCCATATCATCAGTATATGAGTAGTAATAATGAGTGTAACCATCCTCCCGTGCTTCCTTGTCTGTGCAGGACTGCATCAGTTTGGGCAGCGGGGAGCCCAACACCTGTGAATATCGCTCCTTTGTCCTGTATCACAACAACAGTCCCCGTTGGAGTGAGATGGTCAAGCTTCCCATCCCCATAGATCGCTTCAGAGGGTCCCACCTACGCTTCGAGTTCAGACACTGCTCCAGTGAGTCAGCACAGACCCTCAGTGCGCTCGCTAATTCAGAGAGATTGGACCACACTCAGGGTCGTGTGGTGTATACCAGTATACGATGCATAATACTGTGATGTGCTTTGTTTCAGCTAAAGACAAAGGGGAGAAAAAGCTGTTTGGTTTTGCTTTCACTCCTCTGATGAGAGAAGATGGGACCACGCTGTCAGATGAGAGCCATGAGCTGTATGTGTACAAGGTAGGATCTGGTCTAACTGTGCCTTGTAGCAACTACGCATATCTTAATGTATACTCATTTTTTTCTGCTCTTAGTCATCCAAACACATAGCCACTGTGTAATAGTTCGGACGACTGATCCCACAGTACCATACAGTCCAGTAAAGCAGTTACCAACATGAAAACACTCCACTGTTCTTCAGTCAAACCGTTATTGATTTAAACCTCAGCTCTTTGTCCCATGCCATTGCTCCAGCAGCATTATGTCACTGAAATCCTGATCCTGTGTCCCTGTCTTGATGAATCTTCTCCCACCCTTGTGTTGTGCATCCTCCAGTGTGATGAAAACGCCACCTTCAGTAACCAGGGTCTGTACCTGAGCCTGCCCTGCTGCAAGGAGGACTTCAACAGCTGCCCCAACCTGCCGGCGAACCTGCCTTTCCAGAGAAGCCCCAAAGAAACCTTCTGGGTGTCCACGATACTCTGCTCCACCAAACTCACACAAAATGGTATGCTAACACTGTACATGCTCTCTTTCTTTATATACACATTTCTGACTGTGTTAAACTCTAGGATAATAATTTGTTTCTGCTTTCAGTGGATCTTCTGGCTCTTCTGAACTGGAAGGCCCATCCAGACCGGGTGTTGGACATCCTCGGTCGGCTCCGTCAGATCAGTGGAGAGGAGATTGTCAAGGTCACTGTCAAGACATTATTTATATAATGAGGATGAGGATGTAAAGAATATTTCTCTGTGTAATTTAGTAAGCTCCATTGTCTGTATCCTAAACAAATTACAGTATTTAGCCTGAGAAACATTTTAATTTTTCTAATACAAAACTTTAAGTGTGAGGATTTTATAAGTTCTTATTATCATGTTTAGGTTTTATATTTTTATTCTGATGAATCTTTTCAAGCCACATTTTTATACTCACAGTACACATGGGCTTTTTGTAGTATTTTGTAAAATTGTATTTGGTCTTTTGTGCACTCACATAATCATCTCAGAATCAAAAAAAGGTTTTAATCACTATGTTTTTGGATGAAGGGGCTATCCTTTTTTTATTTCCCTTGTTTCTATTTTAGTTAAGCCTTTAATGTGATGGCTGTTTTGAGATTTGTTCTTTTTTCCCTCACAGTTCTTGCGAGATGTCCTGGATACGCTCTTCTGTCTTTTAGATGACAACACTGATAAATACGGGCCGCTGGTTTTCCAGTCTCTGGTAGGAAAATTAAAGGAACGCTCATCAATTATGTATTGGGACTTTTAAGCAGTGGAAATAGGTGTAACACCTTTTTATTTGTCTGGTCAGGTGTTCATCATTAACCTGCTCAGGGACAGCCGTTTCTACCACTTCAGACCTGTTATGGACTCCTACATCCAAAACCACTTTGCTGGAGCTTTGGCATACAAGTATAACAAAAATACATCTTTGAAACAAAACTAAAAATCTGATCTCGGTGCAAGCAAAGGTTCCTAACATCATATCATTTGTTCACAGAGAGCTGATTCGATGTCTGAAATGGTACATGGACCGCTCAGCCGAGGTCGTCCGACAGGACCACATACAGGAAGCCATGCGGGTAAAGTGTCACGCTCCCATCCTTCCTCCTGCTTCTGTCCTGGCTCCTTCAGGAGGGATTAGTTAGCACAGCTTGAGGAAATGGTCGAACAGTAGTGCTGATGAGGAGTAATGTGACACCATGTGAGGATTCAGGGAGTGAATTTCCTGCTGAGAGGAAAGCAACTGAAGGGAATTTGCCACTTTTTGTGCAGATGTTAGATGCAGGCGTATAGAGTGGAAAATTCCTCTGTGGTGAAATATTCTGTTGTAAAGCCTAATTAGAAACATGCCTTTTATTCACTGATTATCAGTCTTACACAGATTCGGTGCTCCGTTCTTGTTCTTTGTTAGGGAACTAATAGGACAATATGCCGTGTACTGACTGTATGTGTCCCTCTGCGTCTTTCTAACAACCACCTCAGGCGTTGGAGTATCTGTTCAAGTTCATCGTGCAGTCTCGTATCCTGTACTCGAGAGCCACCTGTGGGATGGAGGAAGAGCAGTTCAGAGCCAGCATCCAAGAGCTCTTCCAGTCGATCCGCTTCGTCCTGAGCCTGGACAGTCGCAGCTCAGAGAACCTGGTGTTCACACAGGTCAGACACTTCACACCACGTGATGAACATTTTCACGGTGTACTGCTCCGAGGATGCTCAGTGTGTCACCTGCTCTTTGTTATGAATGTTTTTTATTTTCTCTTTTTTCATCTTCTTAATTTGCATTCATGTCTCATGGATTGTTCTTTTATTTGTTTTAACCTTTTCTCATTTTATTTTTGTTACTTTTGTTTTTGCTTTTCATTCTGTGAATTCTGTGATTGATGCTTCAATCCTTCACCCGCACTGTTGCCCCAACCTTGGCTTGATCTTGGACAGTTTAGGGGTGTGATCAGCTGCATGCGTTTCTGTGGCCATGCTCCTGGCCCCTCGTCCTTCTCAGTAAGTCACAGCGCCCCCGTGTGTTGGTTTCACAATGCAGCAGATGCTGTGCAACCACCAGGCTGCTCAAACGGGATGAATGTATTCTTAAGTAAATGATAATCAGTGAGTGGTTTAGATCTGGCTGCTTTGAGACTAAATAAAATTATGACAAACTCTGGTCCTACAATAATGTACTGGCTTCTTTACAAAATATTAATATCTAGTTTAATTTTGGGGTTAATCTATTTCATGTCTGTGTCACTTTAAACAAAATAATTATCTAAATTAGTAAGTAGTATTATTCATGATGTTTTTATCATCATGTGCAGCTTCTTGGAACAGGATATTTCTTCCACATGTACAAATTGCTTCTCTCTGTCCTTTGTTTCCCCCCAAAGGCAGCACTGTTGAACAGTTTCCCTGATATCTTTGACGAGCTGCTGCAGATGTTCACTGTTCAAGAAGTAGCTGAATATGTCAGGGGCACCCTAGGGAGCATGCCCAGCACGGTGGACATTGGCCAGTCTATGGACGTGGTCAAACTTCAGTCCATTGCTCGTACTGTTGAGAGTCGGCTCTTCTTCTTTCCCGGTGAGACAAATGTGAAGGTTTTTTATGAACGTTGAATGTGCACAGAATTTTGTTCAGGTCCATTCTTACTGTGCGTCCTCCTTTGTTTTTCTCTCTTTCCTTCCCCAGAATCTCGTAGTATATTGCTGCCAGTGGTGCTGCATCACATCCACCTGCATCTACGCCAGCAGAGGGAGCTGCTCATTTGTTCTGGGATCCTCGGCAGCATCTTCTCCATAATCAAGACAAGCTCTATGGTAATGTTGTGTATGTTTGTCAACACATGTGACTACAAATGAACTTTTCAGAGGATTAAACTGAAAATGAATAGAATTACCTTTATAAATCAGATGGATCCTGGGAATACAGCAACACAAACACTGAAGCATCCCTATGCAGCGGTTGTTGTTTCTGTGTTATGATGCTTCTTTCATCTTGCTCTTGATTTCCAGGAGTCTTCTGTTCAGGAGGAGGTGGAGATGATGGTGGAGAGCTTACTGGATGTGCTGCTGCAGACTCTGCTGTCCATCATGAGCAAATCTCACTCTGTGGAGACGTCCAGAGGACAACGGTGTCCCCAGTGCACCGCCGAGATAACGGTAAGCTTCTGCTTAAAGTGCCTCTTTGATGGACAATAAAAAATAAGCAATATTTAGTTCACATTCTGATTGGATTAACCTTTCTGTATGTGTTTGTCCGTATCTGTCGTTTTCTCCCGTGCAGGGGGAGTATGTCTCCTGTCTTCTTTCTCTGCTGCGACAGATGACAGAGATCCACTTTCACCATCTACTCAACAACTTCCACAGCAAGGAGGAACTGAAGGTGGGCAACTCTCCGAGTGTCAGAGCCGAGCATGATTTGAGCATTTTACTGTGGCCTGCTTGCTACATACCTAGACTGCATACACGTTGTTAATATATTCCTCTGCAGGAGTTCCTGTTGAAGATCTTCTGCGTGTTTCGCAATCTGATGAAACTGACTATCTTCCCTCGAGACTGGAGTGTCATGCGGCTTCTAACTAGTCAGTAAGTCTGCTTTCCCATTTCTGTCATGCAGTCTTTGTCCTGGAGATGGTAAGGGAATACAGCCAACCATTAGATCAGGCTCTCTTCAGATAATCCTGCTCTGAAGGTGACGCCTGTGTTGCAAATTTTTTCATCTATTTTTGGCACCTAGCTCATTTTGTAAGCTGACAGTGTAATGTTTGCTTTCTGCAGTATCATCGTAGTGACAACACAGTTTCTGTCTCCGGCGCTGCACAAGAACTTCTCCGAAGCAGATTTTGATTTCAAGGTGCGTGCCCGGACCGTGGTCAGCGTTCAGGAGATCCACCACACCACAGAAGATTTTTATCATTTATGATTTTGGTTTGTGCCATAGGATCAATAAATGTAATTTCTTTCTGCTTTGTGTGTTTCTGTGTCAGGTGTGGAACTCCTTTTTCAGCCTCACTGTACTGTACATCAACCAGCCCAGTCTGCAGCTGGAGGCGCTTGGTCCTGCTAAGAGAAAGAAAGTCCTCGACAAGTGAGAAACTGCTGCGTGTTCATTGCCTGCATTTCATTGTGTTAATTGCTTACCTGATCGCTTACATTTCCTCTCTTTCATTTGTAGGTACGGTGATATGAGGGTTGTGATGGCGTATGAGCTCTTCAGCATGTGGCAGAAATTAGGTGTGTGACCATTCCCCCTTACACACACACACACACACACACACACACACATGCATTTATTTTTTTAAGTCAGAACAAACACAGGCATCTGTCTGTATGACTCTGTATAATCTAGGTGACAACAAGCCCCACTTCATCCCGGGAATGATGGGTCCCTTCCTTGGAGTCACCCTGGTGCCTCAGACGGAGGTTCGAAACATTATGATCCCAATTTTTCATGACATGATGGATTGGGAGCAGAGGAAAAACGGCAATTTCAAACAGGTAATTATGACATTATTATGCTGTGAAATACAGATTGTGTGCTACAATGGGCAGCTCTTCGTCACGTAACGTTCCCACATCTTCTGCGTGAATGTGTTTGTGTACTGTGTAGGTGGAAGCGGAGCTGATGGATAAGCTGGACAGCATGGTGTCGGATGGAAAAGGCGATGATAATCACAGAGAGCTCTTCAGCCTCTTGTAAGCATCAAACCTGTGTTTATTGCAACTTAATAATAATGATGCTGATCTTTCAGTATTTTCTTCTAAAATAACTCTCTGTTGTTTGGCTATCACACCTCAGGACCCAGCTGTTTGGTCCTTATCCAAGGTGAGATGTACTTTTGTTTTCATTCCTATCTGTTTAGCTCCTGTGCTCGCTACCTTTACTGAGAGTATTTTACTGTGTTTTCGGTGCAGCCTGCTGGAGAAGATTGAACAGGAGACCTGGAGAGAAACAGGAATCTCATTTGTCACATCAGTCACAAGACTTGTTGAGCGATTATTGGATTACAGGTTTGCTAAAATTAAGCTGCACATCCTCATGCTGTTGATTCATGCCAATACATTTCAGAGCAAAATGAGAAAATTTAACCTCTATTCATAGGGACTGCATGAAAGGAGATGAGATGGAGAATAAGAAAATTGGTGGTTCTGTCAACCTTATGGTGAGACATTTATTAAGGAATTTGTAGACACATTTATGAATATTTTTACACTTAAAATACCATTTTGACAACTTGTTTTCTTTTCAATTCAACATCAGAACTTCTATAAATCAGAGGTCAACAAGGAGGACATGTACATCCGTTACATCCACAAGCTGTGTGACCTGCATCTCCAAGCGGAGGACTTCACAGGTAACTGAGATACAGGGTCATTTCTTGCGATGCTGTGTGATGTCAGAGAGTTAGTTAGGTCGGGTGTTCAAACCCTTTCATTTAGTTTTATAATAAAAGCACATGAGAAAAAGAGGCTTAGAGACAAGAGAGATGAAAGAAAAGAGTAAGACTGGATGGACTTGATTGGACTTTGACACATGAAAATGTGAAGCTGTTGAATGTGCAGCCAGTTTTAGATACTTTATGCTTGGCTGTGTAGTGACAGAAATAAACAGCTGTATAATTTGTAACTTTTAAGACTCTTGTTGTTACCCTGCTAACTTTGCCAGCTCCCATCGTTTGTGGGTACAGGTCAACCCACCTGGTTTTAACCACACCACTTACTTAAAGTCTACCATGTTAAATTCAATCTCACTGTACCTTTAGTGATGTCCCAGTTGTTATTGGTGCTCACTCACTTTTTTTCTCCAGTGAGTAACTAAAAATACGTGTGACCACAGGGCCCTTTAAAGGGGATAGTTTTGAGCCCAGCCGCCTCTTTTTTAAGCAAGCAGTTGTAGTAAGTCAGTCGTTATCAGTCCAAAGAGGGAGTCTGGGGCATTATCTTATAAAAACTGGTGAAACTTCACCGCAGCAGACGGGATCCTTTGTTCAGCCACAGATAAGGAAGATAACAGAATAGAAAATGGCGCACTGAAAACAAAGGCTTTCAAGCTTCATATCACACAGGAGCACAGAGACACCGTTGGCTAAATAGGCAGCCCTGATATCTGGTAGACATAATTATGTGCTGCTAGTTTAAGACAGAGGACTTCTGCTTGATTGCCTTTTAAATGTGGATTTGTCCATTATATATTAGTTATAGTCCATTTTGGTTGGTGAAGCCACTGTCAGTCCTGTAAACAGAAAATCAGGGAAAGTTGTTCACTTACGTAAAAATGCAAATGGCTTAAATCTTCTTCCTTTACTCCCCTTGTTGGCAGTGGTAGGTTTATCGTGAGCATGTTGCCAGATATGACTAATTGAATGCAACCTTATTCATCACTTATGTAAAACAAACAACAGGCAGCTGGGAAGATAATTAAAATGCATTTTCAGGCAGTGCAGGGTGGGGTGTGATTGCACGTGTGGTCATTGTGTGAATCATTGTCACTGTCTTTAAAAAAAATTGTATCAAAGATGTGACTCAACTTAAAAAAGACAATCAGTGGCGATGCATTCATGTTGTAGCAGTGTGTCTTTTAGAGTTGCATCTAATTAATTTTTTTTTTTAAATTGCAATCTGCCTTTTTTGATTGATTGATTGACTGATTGATGGATCATTCCTGTTCTATAAACTATGATAAAATACTCAAAATGCCAGTCAGTGTCCTAAAACAAAAATTCATCATTTGTCCAAATTACACTCAGATACTCCAGAATACCTTAATACTCTCTGATTAGACAAACAATTCAGCAAATCCTGATAACTGAGAAGATTTTTCTGCCAATGGATTAAAAGTTTTAGCTTTAGTTTATTCATCAGATGTGACTACACCTCAGCAAAATCTGTTTTCACAACTCTGTGATTAACAGTCATTCAGTGGTGGGCAGAGCACTGCCGTCCAGTTTTGTTTTGTCTTTTATTTATCTATTTTTTATTACAGTTTTCACAGTAAAGACAGTGAAAAGAAATCATAACAAAAGATGCTTCACATGTGTTTCTGTTTGTAGTTTCTCATTAGAACTTATACACAATAACTCAGCAATAAATTCAGATGTCCTCTGTGGCCAGTTTAATGAGCTCATGTCTATTCAGTCAGTTTATTTATTTGTTTCCACTTCTCCATTATGTTGCATATCCACAGGAAGTACCTTGTACAGTCACATGCTGTAAAATAACTCTAATTAAGATGAGTTGGACAATATATAGAAGTGTAAATACACAAAATACAGACCTCCGTCCTCGTCCCCCTTCCTTTGTCTTCTCTTCTGTCTCCCTCGTCTTCTCTTCTGTGATAAAATGGCACATAAACAACATGCTCTGCCACCAGCAACAGATTTCACTTAAAGTTTCTGTTGCTAGTAGCAACCACTGCTGACAGAGATCCACAGCAACTTAACTGACATTATTATGTCCACCATTTTGTCAGATCTACGACCAAGCAAATATTGACAGACATCTGTTATGTGCTGTTCTCCCTGGAGCATTATCTGTAGGTTCTCCTTTTATTACTACGGCAGCTCTGAGAGCTCAATGCACCGTAACTCAGGAGAACGCCTGAAAATAGATTCAACACTCAAGCAAACTAGAAAGACGTCGCACACCAGTTTGAAAAGATATTTTGTAGCAACGAGAATAAAAAAAAATCTGCAAAGTGAAAAAAATACAAAAATGTGCAGCACATACAGAAACACTGCAGGATTAGATATGTGTCACTTCAATGAATAATTTACTTTAAAGCTAATTTTCGATCACCACTGTCAGATAGTCAACATGCATGTCCCAGGTATTTCTCTCTTTTGTGTCCCATGGAAATATTTTGCATTTTCAGTATTAGTTTGTGGATGTTGCAGATGGATTTTTGTTTTTCTACATATGTGTTGTTAGATTGGTAAATATGTGTTCTTAGTTTAAAGGTACTTAGTTTTACTTTGTGTGGAGACACCAAGTCAACTGACACTGACAGTGAGGCTTTTAGTTTCTGTGACTTTATGTGTTCACCAGATTAATCTTGTGCTGCTCATTTTAAAGATACCTTCACATTCAGAGTTACATTGTAGATTATCTTTTTACCTCATAAAGCAATAGAAGAGACACTTTTAACTACAATTTTTTTGTTTGCATCTTTACTTGTTTGAAGTCTTGTTGAAGCTGCTAACGTAATAAATTTGCCCTTTTTGAAATGTAATTGGCCAATAACGTAATAAAAGTCCCAAACTGATAATGTAATAACTTTTAGCTATTCACGTAAGAAGTTAGTACGTTATTGGGTCAGTTATTACATTCGCAAAGTTTTTTCTTTTATCTGACCAATAACGTAATAAGCAGCCAATAACGTAAGAAATGATTACATAATAAATTATTAACGTAAGAAATTATTACGTTATTAGCTAAAAGTTATTACATCATTGGTTCAGGACTTTTATTGCGTTATTGGCCTTTTACATTTCAAAAAGGGCTAATTTATTACATTATCGGCTGTTATTACGTTATTGGCTTCAACAAGTCTTCCTCCCCACTGTTGCTCATGCACAAGTCGCACAAAAAAGGGTCCTATATAAAAACTGAGTGGTGGTAGAGGTCTGCAACACAGAACCTTTAATGTGAAACTTTTGCTGGTTCTTCTTTATGACAAAAAGCACAATTCAAGTAGTTTGACTTTTGCAAATCTACTTTCCAGTTCCCTGTATGGCACTACCTCATATTAACAATGCCTGAGAAGTAATGGAGACTGAGATATGATTACAACTGTGCAGGTGCCCGTTGCACTTCTGGCTCCTGTTATACCAACAACATCGTCACCATGCTCTGGGCAACTTGTGGTTTTGTGTCACTGAGTGCGATTTGTGTCATGTGCCATCTGTTCATGAAAACTGGACCCAGAATGTCTGGAAGGAATCAGTTCCAGCTGTTCAACATCTGTAGCTGTGTTGTATAGGAGGTAATCACACATTTTACATTTATATTATTTTTGTGTTTATCTGTACTCCGCGGACACACAGAGGCAGCGTTCACCCTGCTGCTGTACTGGGAGCTGCTGCAGTGGGAGGATCGGCCCCTGAGGGATTTCCTCCATTACCCCTGTCAGAGCGAGTGGCAACGCAAGGAGAACCTGAGTCGTAAAATCCTCCACTACTTCAACAAGGGCAAGGCAAGTAAATTTTTTATAGCGTTGTCTCTTACTCCTGTTTTCAGAGACCTAAAGTCAGTATTTCACAGGATTGTTAAAGGCGTATCATTTCTGACCCGCGCCAGCCTTTGACTGCAGCTGAACCTCGCAGAGTGAATGAAAAGAGGAATTGGAGGCAAGTTAGCTTACAGGGATGGAGCAGCAGTAGTAGGTTGTGCTGGGCGAGACAGTACAGAAACAACATCAACATACAAATTAAAACTGACATTAAGTTTCTTTAAAAAAAAAAAAAAAGAGAGAAGAAAACAATATTAAAGCCGCTGTTTGTTCTCATCTGCAGTGCAGCTGTTCCCCCAGAATAATTACATTTTGCCTTCATTAACTTTGGGAGTGAGGGAGGCACAATGTCTTTCTCTTTAATCTTTCTCAAAGTGTAAAGTTACATTTTTCATGGTTTATCAGCCCTGGTCAACACATAGATATTTTTTTTATTTTGTTAATGAATAGATATTTCAAAAAGGATTCTTGCTTGCACCTTGAACTAGAATAATGAGTTGTGAAAGAAGTACTGAAGTCCTTTACTGAAGTATCAATGCTACTGGGTAAAATACCGTATTTTCCAGACTATAAACTGCTACTTTTTTCCTACGCTTTGAACCCTGCGGCTTAAACATGGCTCAGTATCGGCGGCACGAAGCTCGTTAGCTTTTTACAAGCTAGCAAGCTCCGTACCGCCGATACATTTAGCCTCGTCACATCAGACCCGGTCAGAGTGGACCACATGTTCGAATAAATTCAATAGACAGGTGCGCCTAATAGTCCGGAAAATACGGTAGTACAGTAGTATATAAATGGCTTATATTCAAAGTATTTCTTGGTGATGATAAAAATGTAACTGATATATGCTACACTTTGTGGTTTTTGTAGCATTTTAGTGTTAGAGCTAATTTGAATCATTTCATTTACTGATCAGCAGTTAAATCTGTATTAGTGTTTCCTGTTTTACAAGCTGATCACATATAAAATCTGAGTAACTCTACCGAGCTAAGTGTAACACTGGATATCATAATATGAATACAAACGTGCACACACCATAATACTACTCGGTAAGGGTCAGATGTCGCTTCAAATGTGATTTGCTTCCCCGAGTCACTCCTCCCTGGCTGGTATTCATCCACCAAATTAAATTAGTTGACTGGTCTCTGTGCTTTGGAGAGGACAATGCCCTCTGGACTCTGGGAGCAGCTGAGAAGGAAATAAAAGTGGCCTCCTTCATTAACTCTTTGTCATCTCTCGTTTTTTATTGCTCCTCTTCTATTAAAAAAAATGTAGCTGCACAGTGGCATGCTGGTACATTTGTTAAAGTTTGGTAGGAAAGGAAGGGAAAAACTTTTTCAAAGATGATCAAGATCAAGATGTGCTTGATGTCAGCAGCATGATGTTGTTGTTTGTTGATATTTTTATTATTGATTTAATTCTGTAAATAAAAATAAAATGCCACAGCCAGTTTTATGAATCTTTATAAATGATATGAAGTCCTTTTACATGCGCAGTATAGAGTTAGGAAGGAACCATGACCGCACACAGTTCATGATCTCCACAAGCTGAATATCAGTAACTGTAGCTGATGATAATGAAGCAGCGGTGTGATAGGATGAAACTGGTAAACAAATGCAGAAAATCAAAGTTAAACCAGCAAAAAAAGAAAGACTGACAAGATGACAGCTGTTCAGGCTCAGATAGATAGATAGATAGATAGATTCTGTAGTTTATATTAAATGTCCATTGTCCTTTTATTTGCCCTTATATCTCATAAAATCTATTAAATATGTTACATTTTCATATCATAATATCCACAATAAAAATATCCATTCATCATATATAAAAGTGAAATGCACACTTCACTTGCAAGTTGCTGTTTAAATAGTGATTACACTGTCATTCAAACTAAATACAAATGCATGTTAATACACATTCAACTTCTTGGAAAGTAAAATGAAAGCCTGACTTCATATTGGTCTCTTGCAGTGATCACACACATTTTGAGGCTGTATTAAAATCTACATCTGATATTTCCTGCCTTTAGCTTTGACCTTTAAAATATAAATATAACTAAAATGAGATTCTCACAGCCTTGTAAAAGTTTCTTTCCCCCCAAACTTTCTCAAAATGTTGGCTTTTTTGTTTCAATATTTTCTTTTAACTGTTTCATTAGTTTTGTTCATTGTCATTCTTCCCTCAGTAAATGTCTGCATGTGTAGTAGTAGGTTCATTTACATAGCCCAGTATCACAAATATAAATGATGCATGATTTCAAATGGATAAATTAGACTGTAATGATTTCTTTGGTTCATCCTCCTTTATCTCATTTATATATGACTTTGCAGTGCTGGGAATATGGGATCTCTCTCTGCCGGGAGCTGGCTTTCCAGTATGAGACTTTATATGATTACCAGAGTCTCAGCTGGATACGGGTAAGTAAAATCTTGCGTGTTCTCCGTTTCTGCTGTTATCATCAAACGAGCACCCTCTGTGATGCTGGAAGCTGAGAATTTCATCTCCTTTTGTCACCGTCATGCTCAGTTTTGTGGTGTGAAGCCCGTATGGCGTCAAACACAGTGTCCTAATTACCTGTGCACGCCCACACTCATCAGGAAATGCAGAGGATTCAGTTATGTGTGTGATTAAACTATTATTCACCATGACTGTTTTGCATGTTTATCGCTGTGTCACAGAAAATGGAGGCAGCGTACTATGACAACATCATCGAGCAGCAGAGGATTGAACCAGAGTTCTTTCGAATGGGTTTCTATGGCAGGAAGTTTCCTTTCTTCCTCAGGGTAAGACTACAAATCTAGTCTCATCATGTCCATCCTGACATAGTTTTGTGTTTTTGCTGATGTGGTCAGATGTACGTCTCTGCTATGAAATGATGTTAGATAGTGTCATTTGTGCAGTACAGAAGGCTGAGGTGGGAAACTGAAATCAGGACTAAATAACAGCCATTAGTAAATTGGGGAGTCTAGTTAATAAGCAGTGTGTGTTAGTTATTTGTCAGCAGAAGAAACAAAACATCTGCAGGGACATCTATGCAAATTTATTTATTTAAGCCACGGACTGTACAGTATATCTAGAATGGGCAAAAATAATGTAGTGTCACTTGTTTCAGTGGCATTTTGAAGCCCGGACATTGGTATTTGAACATCACCATGTTGGTTGTGTGGAGCCAAAAATGACCATAATTGGATATGATGGGTGTAGTGAGGGGGCGGGTCTGACCCTTGAACCCGTTCTGTACGAGACTCGAGTTCAGCGCTGGTCTCGGAGGAGATAGGTAAACTAACCACGCTGCTAAATATTCATCTTTCTGAAGACTAATATTTACTGAATTATGATTTTTTTTCCAGATAGAAAACCAGATTATTTAAGAAGAACTCACTTTAGCCAATGACATTAAAATGACTTATGAAGAAAATTTTATTACTCAGTATTTTATCATTGAAAATTTTGATTTTTTTTTTTTGAGCCAGCATCTAGTGGCCAATGGGAGTGTTGCACTTTTTTTTTTTACACTTCTTCATTGGCCTCATTACTGCTGCTTCTTCCAGTTCTATTTGCAGTCTATGATTTAAGCTCTTTTAACCCTTAGTGCCTGATACTACCATATAAGGATGTGTCCATTGCAATTTATTCATTTCATTTAACAATAAAACAAATAATACATTTAAAAAACCAATATATTTCACTAAAGCAGCTACAATTGATACATTTATATTCATGTTATTACAGTATATGACCATAAAGCTATCTAACCTTTATTTTTGCTGTTTTATCGACTAGTACTACAACAACTGAAGTAGTACTGTGAATACTAAAACTATTGTTTGTACAATAAAAAGATCCAAAGGACTAGTATTTGTTACTAGTGACTTTGCTTGAGGTCTGATAGTAAGCTCCAGGTGTCGTCTTCCTCTTCCTGTAGAACAAGGAGTTCGTTTGTCGTGGTTATGACTATGAACGGCTTGAAGACTTCCAGCAAAGGATGCTGGGGGAATTTCCACAAGCCATCGCCATGCAGCATCCCAACCAACCGGACGACACCATCCTGCAGAGTGACGCTCAGTGTATCCTGATTGTTTTTATTACACAGCAACGTGTGTATGTGTGTGTGTTTTAGGAGAGACTGTTATATTGAAATTATACATTTGAGAGGATAAATTCTTTAAATATATTCAGAAGCTTGAATAATTTGTAGGATTTTGAGATTGTTAGTTATTCATTTTGTCTGTACTGATTACTCAAGTGATCATTTGAGCATTCTTCTTTGAAGTTATTACATATCCAGTAGAAACACTGAAGTTAACATGGAGGTTGATTTCCAGAGTCAGACAGTAAAACCAAACTCTCTCTGTAAGCATTTCCATTGAATCTCCCTCTTGCTCTTCTTCTCTGAATATGCATGCATGTCTGACTTGTCTGTCACTTCCTTGACACTTGGCTTCTAGACTTGCAGATCTATGCGGTGACTCCAGTGTCAGACATCTCTGATGTGCCTCAGCTGGAACGTGTGCCTGAGAGGATCAAGAGTTTCTACCGCATAAACAATGTCAGCCGCTTCCACTATGACAGGCCTTTCCACAAGGGGCCCAAGGACCGGGAGAACGAGTTCAGGGTACGGTGAACCAGCAGTGCCACTCTCAGCCCATTTCTGCCTCACAGTGTTAGTGTTTTTATCCTCAATCAAGATGCAACACTTTTTAAAAACATTAAATGGACCCAAATCTCTGGACACTGCAGGTGATTCATGCAGGGTTTTTTTTTTTTTTCTTTAATTTTCCAGCTTCTCAGGTGATGTAAGCAGGTGTAACACCCCCTGGTGGCCACAGCTGAAGGCCAACAGCTTCTGGGCAGTAAAGCCTTTAAAGCCCCTGAAAGCTTGAACTCTAGACATCTTAATTTTTTCTCTGCTTCACAACCAAGAAGTGAAGATAATCTTCACTAAACATAACAAGACTTTATTTATTAAGAGTTTAACCCTCAGAAAACTGTTTCATCAGAACTGATGATTTTGGTTTTGTCAGGTTTGATTGACTGTTGCCTGACAGCAAAAGCAAAAACAAAACCCATCATATGAATTAGATTTGCAACCATGGGGCAGAGGCTTACATTTATAGGTAGTAAATTGTAAGTATAAAACCAGGGCGGCCCTGTGCAATTGTAACTTACAGTATTTTCTGACTGAACTGCAGGTGCATTAGTCATCATCACTGCAAAATGATGTAATGTGTTAAGAAGAAAAGTTTCAAATACCATGACAACATAAAGGAATAGCATTCACACGTAGCTTGCTACAAAACCTTTTTGATAACATGACTAAAAAAATGAATAAAAAATCATTGATGTCGTGACTTCTCACCATCTCAGCCTGGATAAGGTTTTTTACATGTCAGTATTTTTTTCAGATTATTCAAGATAGCAGCAGAATACCATTTAACAACAAAAGCACAACCATGATACTCTAAAAACCCAATAATATCCAGGATACTACACATATACACACACTCACAGAGATAACAACATTTTCCATAACCTTTGAGTAGTTATACAGTGAATAGTTTACTCCAATTTTGTAACATTTTAGCCTTAAGTTTTGTCATTGTTTTTATTTTATCCATCCTGTATGTTTAGTACACCTAACAGTTCTAAAAAAAAATCCTACAACCTGCAGGGCTTTAGAGACTTGGACCAGACATGATAGTGTAGTTTTCTCTGACACAGTAACCCAAATCTGGAATCAGACCACACAGGACTGCTCACTTCTCTGAAATGACCTACATGCTACTCTACAACACTGCTTTGAAGTATCACTTTTGCCAGCCTGGTTATTTATCTGTGAGACACAGTCAGCTCTCTGCTAGATTTTCTTGATATTTCCAAAAGTGATAGAAGAGAGCATAACCTTCGATCTTTGTCTGCGTGTTCAACAGAGTCTGTGGATTGAGAGAACGACCCTGATACTCTCCCGTCCTCTCCCTGGGATCTCACGCTGGGCGGAGGTGGAGAGGAGAGAAGTGGTGAGGAGCTCCAACGTTCGCTCACTCATCTTATAGAGCACATACTACCCGATAAGGGAAATGTACTACAGGGTTTTGATGAGCCCCCTTATTCCAGATCAGTGTTAGAATATTGTGTGGGTGCTCTTATACACAGGCGTCCTCTCTGTTCATGAGAGCACAGGGTGAATATCTATTTTTATTTTAAGGTGGAGGTGAGCCCTCTGGAGAATGCCATTTATGTGGTGGAGAACAAGACCCAGGAGCTGCGGACTTTGATCAGCCAGTATCAACACAGGCAGCATCATGGTAACATCAACCCGCTCAGCATGTGCCTCAATGGCGTCATAGATGCTGCTGTGAACGGAGGCATCGCCAGATATCAGGAGGTACGGCAGAGGGAGGAAATGATGGATGATAAATTGATGTTGTGAGAGATATTTATCTTTTGACTTATCCTCCACAACAGGCCTTCTTCGATAAGGACTACATCAGCAGTCACCCAGAGGATACAGAGAGAATCACGCATCTGAAGGACCTGATGCAGGAACAGGTCAGACTCAGTCTAATGAAGTCCAACAAATGTGGAACTACAACACAAACACACAGTAGCTGGATAAACATCTTGTTTACATCTTTTTCCTCTGATTTCATCCTCAGGTGCACATTCTGGGAGTGGGGCTGGCTGTTCACGAGAAGCTGGTGCATCCAGAGATGCGTCCTCTGCACAAAAAGCTTGTAGACCAGTTCCACATGATGAGGACAGGTTTACACCATGTGAGTAGACCCACAGGTTGTCATGTTTGGACTGTGTATAAAGACTGACTACACATGACCTCTTCATTGAACTAAGCTGACACTAAAATGTGTCCTGTCGGGACCTGTCACGATGTTCACCTGTATCCAAATGTGACGTGTTTCTATGCATCCACAAGTGTTTATATGTAAATACTTTCATGCATGTGTGAGCTGTGTAAATATTCAGAGCAGTATATGGTCGGGTCTCAGCAGGGTGTGCCCGGTGTGGATCGATTCGGCCCCGCAGGCTGCCCAGGGGTCAACTCTCCGAGAGGCATCCTCTCCTCCCACAGCCACATGAGCCCGGAGAGTGTGCGTCTAATACACAGACACAGGTCAGTCACGTCTGTAGCCTGAATCCACAACCACGTAATCTGGACAGCATATCTAATCTAAACCCAGAACTGGCCATGAAAAGTCTGATCACGCTTTAAAGACCTTTTAAAGTCTTAATTTCATCCATCCATTTTCAACTTTCCAACTCACAGTTTAGGCTCATATTATGGATTGGATTCATTATACATAAAAACAATGTTCAAAGCAATTTTATGACATTAAACCACCTCACATTTTAGAATATAAACATTTGATAGGCAGGTTAGTCTGAAATGCAGCATGAACAAATTTTTCTAATATTACCACGTGTTTCATCTTGCTGTAACAAACCTGTCTTTCTCAAATATCTCTTTTCCTTAAATTACCATGTGAAATAAGCTCTCTAAAACTAAAGAGATATACAAGCACAGCACAGGTGAATTACCACAGAGATAAATGTTTTTACAACATCTCTAACATTTATCTTTGTCATTCAGCCCTCTGAACCTACAGGGTTCGATCCGTCACTCGTCCTCCTCCCTGTCCTCTCACACATCAAGCGAGGCAGGAAACCTCGTGATAATGACTGACGGGCTGATGGGAGAGCACCCTGAGGAGGCATTACACATGCAGGTTCGATACTATAATACTATAACAGTATTCATATTCATAAACCTTCATCATTAGTTTTCTGACAAATACAGTTTCTTTCTGTGTTGGATCCGTGTTTTGACAGTTTTTTAATATAGTCTGTTTTGCAGCCGAGCCCTTCGTCCTCCAGCCTGAGCTCAATCCGCTCCAACTCTTCCCAGATTATCAACTCTGCTCCCTCAAGTGCCAGAGGTGAGTAACACAGCTGAATATATAATGGTTACTTGTTGTAATCACAGGTAATCAAGAAGGTGTTAGAGGTAAAAAAAGATTTTTCACATGTCTCAGAAATCATGAACAATTGAAGGTAATCAAACAGTAAGTGCCTGCATTTGTAGGACAAAAATACATCTGTTAAAAATATTGAGGTCTTTACCAGCATAAAAAGTATATTTCCATGTCTTTCCTCTGTCCAGGCTCTCCGTCCTTGCCCGATAAGGCCAAACACAACCGAGAAGTGATGATCCTGTTGCCGTCTCATCGTGAGAGGGCCAACAACTCCATGTACTACAACATGGCAGAGAACGGACAGGTGGGACAGAGTTTGGATTAAAAGCTTGCAAAGCATTGTGACAAATAACCACAGTTTCTGTACTTTGTCTTATTTAAAAAAGACTAGTAATTGTGTATTTATTTTTGGGTTTCTGTTTTTCAGAATAACCACATGCAGCGTGCCTTACTTCAGCAAGTTAGCCCCTGTAAGCCTTGTGCTGACCCTCACATGAATCTACCAGAGAAAGGTAACTCACAGATAAGGTGACATATTTTATGCACATTAGATGTTTGCAGGGTGTTGACAGGTTTTGGTTTTCCTCCTCCAGTCTTTCCCAACACTCCCACCAGCTGGGGTCTGGATGGGGAGAACAGGGAGCAGGTTCCCTACATGCCAGCTTCCACTGGAGGGGTCATCATGCCCCCTGTCCCACCCAGGTCCTTCCCACCAGGTACTTTCTCATTTGCAACAGATTGACCCCATTTACAGCAGCTGTCTGGTAATCTGGCATCAAACTTAAGCTTGTGAAGTTTGGTTTCTTCTTTTTTTAACAGGAAAGCTTCTCCTCATGAGTTGAACTTCTCTTTGCAGGACATTTTCTGATGCACTGTGATGCGTTTCATCACCAGAACAGTGACCCTCCTCCTGCCCTGCCTGTCCGCTCTCTCCGAAAGGTACATCAATATGAGAAACATCATTCTGTACAGTGCAAAGAAATTAGATTTTATGACAGACGAGACAAAGTATCAGATAAACTACATTTGTGAAATGCCGTGTATGTTTTCACCAGTTTGTACAGGACACAGTTTGTATTTCACTGTGCAGAAGGGACATGTGATTGAAGATTTTTCTGTCTTGTTGTTCAATTTGTTGACTGAATTCAACACAAAAGTCAATAGTTAAAGTGGTTCTCCTCCTCCTTTTCTTCTTCCTTATTCTTCTGCTTTTTAGTTCTCCTTTCCTTGATCTTTCCAAAAGTACCATTTCAAGTGAAATAATTCATCCCACTCTGTGCCATATTTAAGTACCTCAGTGTTTAACCCCTTAAGCCCTGAGCTCTTATTTTGAAATTTAAACTATAGAAAAATACCAGACACAAGTTGCAGGGTCCCCCAATTTGGGGACCTTGGGGTTTAAAAGGTTCAAGTATTTCAGCAGGACAACATTCAGGTTGTTGTGATACTGAAAATCCTTACTGTCAAGAGAAACACACCCGTGACACCTGCTGTCTCTCTCCATCTCTCTCCAGTCCCCTCTCCACCCAATCCCTGGCTCCCCCACCAGTCCTCAGTCAGCGTTGGGGGGCAGTAACTCCACTCTCTCAGGCAGCGCCAGCAGCGGTGTTTCCTCTCTGAGTGAGAGTAACTTCGGAGGTCAGTACCCTGATCCTGGCCCCATCAGGAACGATGCCTTGGAGCCTCTTCCGAGTCACCTGTGGTCCCCGCCTGACGAGTACCTGGCCTCTCCCTATCTACACATCCACTATGGCGGACCGGAAATCGACTCCATGGACCCAGTCCGCCCTTTCCACTACCGCAGCCCCGCTTCACACCCACACACCCA
>OOFC01029364.1:33765-47982 GCA_900323345.1 Pseudochromis fuscus | reverse complement strand
ATAAGACAGAACTTTAGTAATAAAATATGATAAATGCTCACTCACCTGTGTCCGAATGACGATAAATTCACATGGGGGCTTGAACACACCCAAATCCTGTACCCAGCCATTTGTGGATTGTTTGTGTGCCTCCAGAGATTTGTAATTTCGGAATTTGTTGGTGGTGTGAGCGCTGACTCCACAGACGAGGTATAAAAATGTGTCTGCAAAGGCCAAGTTCGGGAGGTCTTCTGGGTCTCTTGTCCATTGCAGCACTTCATATGGGTTTAAATTTCCAATGCAGGCAATTTTTTGGAGGTATCGCCTTTTTGCCTCTGAACGCAATCTGTCTCGATACAGTCCAGTTTCTTTTGATCTGCTTTTAAGCATTATTTTCAACTGTGGTACTCATTAGCAAAAGGTTTGTTTTGATTTTTTGGCCTGGCAAGATGGCGCCCACGTCCCATAAGTCTTTGCGCTGTGACGTCGGTTCCAAAGCTCTATACCGTCAGATACGTTAGCCAAAAAATAAGCCCGCAAACTAGCGAAAATAAATAAAATACAAACATCTTTGGAGAGCTTCTTTGCAAAGGTTAAGAGGACAACTTTTTATGCTTGTCATGTTATTTTATTTTCACTGTATTTATCTGCCACACCTGGAAGGCTGGTCCGTGAAAATAATGCCTACATTAAACCGGTCCGTGGTGCAAATAAGGTTGGGAACCCCGATGTATATTACACGTACACGTTTCCTATCTCATTTCCCTTCTCTTCACCAGTTATATTCATGGTTTGCGCCAGAAAAAAACGATAACAGCTTTCAACAACAAAACATTTATTGCAGAAAAGGAAAAAACATTTTTTAAAAAGTATGGCTATAGTGTGAGAGACATTCATAAAGTCCATAATTAGTCCTGAGACTATTTATGCAATAGTATGGCTTATATAAAAAGTTACCTTCAATTGTAACCGTCACACACACACCAGGTAATAAAATACAAACTATAATATTTACATGTACAGAGCAAAAAAATGACAATAAAATAGTTTAATTGACAGAATAGAAGACAAAAAGTAACTACACAGATAAAACTGTCACTTCACAAACAGTATACGTTGCTTCTGATGTCCATTTTGGCTCATGTCGGGTTATTCACCTCTGATAAGAAATGAAGGACCTCCACTGTTAATTTACTTGACCTTTAAGTGTATGAATACACAGTTGCATACGGAGAGTCTTGCAGTCCAGTTGCTGCTTGAAAACCCACAAACACTCTCACTTACATCTTCTTCGGGTTCCACTGAGGCCGCCTGAGAAGAGGGTTTCGAGTTGTGTTGTCTCTGGGTTCAGCAGCCCAGGCCGGAGACGGAGACGAAGGCTGCTCCTCTTCTTCTGCTTCGTGGCGGTCGTTTGTTAAGTTATCCGCCCAGCCGTTGTTATTATCAACGGAGGAGTTCAAGTGACGACGAGGAGCAGGCACGCGAGAGTCGCTGTAGGAGGAGTTTGTCCTGGACACGCCGTGCCCCGTCCTGCCTCTGTCACCGCTTCCTTCCTTCAGAGCGTCAACAGAGGGAGCTTCTGTCAGGGTGTCCAGTCTGCGAAGGGGCATCATGGCTCTGGAGGAGGAGCGAGCAGGTTGGCTGAACCGAGAGCGCCGAGATGGATAAGCGGCCTCCGACATGGTTTCCTGATCATCTGGGGCAAAAAAATAAATTCTTAAATTGAATGACTCATGACTGGAACCTATATTATATTTTATACAACATGCATGCAAACAACAGAGGTCTTGATGAATGAGGAAGTAAATGTGGCTGGAGAGTGTCCTGTTCAGCCTCACTGACACAGAGCTGCAACAGTCATTACAAAACTATGCTGTGCAACATTAGTCAAAGCCACACTTTATTTTAAAGTAGTGATGCAAGAGTTTCCAGTAATATGTCTGGATACATTTTTAAAGAAACAGGTAGAAAATAATGCACAGGACATGCAGAATATTTACACTTAACAGAACAGTGTTTGGCATTAACACACACATCACATATTTGACCTGATGGTGGTGCTAGAGTAAAGTTATTTTGACTAATCACATGGAAGACATCAACGTACTAAATTTCATGACAATGCTGAGAGATTTCACTCAAAATATGAATGTCAGCTGCATGATGGTACTAAATTTCTCATCCTACATGAAACACAAACACCTGCACAAATGGATCAAAGTTGCAGACTCATGCCAGGTCTTTGCTTTGAGTAACTTATTTGACATGAAAATACTTGACAAATACACACCTGGGCAAGCTCCATTAGCTGAAAATGGCTAGTTATGTTGTGATACTGTCATGTAAATTGGGATAACCTTAAATCTAAACAGAAACTTACCGATATAGCTCAGTCTTGCAGGAGGAAACTTAGAGTCCAGACTCTTTCCAACAGGAAGAGAGAAGTACTTGTGTGACTTGGGGACCATCTGAGAAACAAAATGAGGCAAATGAGATGATTAACCTGTGTGCCCAGAGTACTGTCACCCGGTCTGAGAAGTCTGGGATCAGCTGTAGTTTGTGTTTTCCTGCTTACTGTTGACTGAAAGCTTCCAGGTCGAAGGCTTCGACGGATGCTGGCATGGCGTCGGATCAGTATCTCCTTGGCATGGTTGTCGCTGGGCAGGGCATGTTTACCTCTAAATGCAACAGTCTAGATACAAAAAAAAGGAAAAAATAGTGAGAGAAACAACCTTACAAAATTATACTGCAGATGTAGACCGTTATATAAAAACTAAACTAAACACCACCATTCAGGCTTTTGTGTAAATGTGTGATATATATGCATTACTTCAAAGTCGGTGACCTCCGCTGGAGACAACAGAGGCTGAGATAAAGAGGAGACAGCATTCTTTACAGCTCAGATTACTCAACCAAAACTGGCCACACCTGTTCGAGCCATAAGAGTAATAAGTTGTCTGTGTTTGGACGTCTGTGCTGCAAGTCCACTGTTTCTACCCTGCAGCCACGAGATGGACCTAAAACAAACACAACCACCTTTCCAACACTCTAAAGGTCACCATTGTTCAAAATCTGACAACAAAAGGCAAATAACATTTTATCAAATATAGCGTCAAAAAAACATCCTTGAATCACATTATTCTTAAATGTTATAACTCTAAAGTGATGTGAATTTAGTCTTGACCAGTTTGGCTCATTAACTTTCAATAGGAGGTTGTGTAAACGGAAACAAACATCACCAACAGCGGGGGCTGCAGCGTTTTTGTGAACGACTAAACTGTAAATATGTGAAGAAAGACTTGAAAAGGGGTTATTAAGATAACAGGATAATCCGTCACATGCTCCCTATTTGTCTACATATCAAAGCGTCTCTGGGAGCCTTTCTAGAGGGTGATGTCATGTCACTAATGGAAAAGTACTGCCGGCCACACACTGTGGCTATGCAAAACATGGGGTGTGTTGCATGAGAGTAACACATCACTGAAAATTTATTATCACTGTAATTCATGTGTCATGACGAAAATTACATTTTGTGGATGACAGACTCATCGATGACAGACTGATTTGTTTTCTGTGTAAAAGAGTTTGTGTCTTTTTACAGTGTTAAAAAAAGGAGGGGACGCTGCACATGGCTTCATTTCAGAGATGGATACATTTTCAAGCTCACAACTTCTGCTGCTGATGTTGAAGCCTTGAGGCAAAACAAAAGTTTAAATTTCACTCTGCTGAATGTTCTGTCAGCTGCTCAGTGTTTGTTACAACAACATTTAAAATGCAAATGCAGAACGACTGGTGGCAGCTTCCTGCATTACCCCAGAGAGCAGAGGGGCTGAAGTGGAGGAAGCAGTAATCAGAGAGAAAGACATAAAATTACCAAACACATTGATGTAAAACTACTTCATCACAAGTTAAAAAGTATGCATTCAAAATTCTTCTTCAGAAAATGTACTGTCAGAAAAATGTATTTAAAATATCAAAGTGAAAATACTTGTTTTATAGTCAAAACGCCTTGTGGCAAATATAAATGTTAGTAGTGACTCCCACCCTTGGGGTCAGGACCTCTTCACAAAATAAATCTGAGTGGTTGTGAGATGATTAATGGGAAAAGAAGAAGGAAAGAAAATGTTTCCAGACAGTTTACTTTGAATTTCTTAAGTACTTATTTTTCCTCTTTGATCTTGGAACATTTATTAAAATTAGACAAAATGAAAGCTTTAAAGACTAAATACATGTTGGTGTCAAATACTCAGACATGTGAATGCAAGCTAAAAAGGTTGTGAACCACTGGGTTAATCTTTAACAATGAATTGTATTTTATAGTCTTTGTGGCTCCATTTAAATCATATAAATCTAGTGGAGTATACAGTAGGACAATATGGAAATACTAATGCTTCAAAACTGTACTTAGGTGCAGTATTTGAGTACTCTTGTAGTGAATGGGTGGGTGGGTGCTTCAACTCACCCTCTGCCTGATCTTGTACATGTTCTTGGACAGGATGTCGTGCATATTCTTCAGGTCACCAGCCAAGAACTTCTTCCTCGGTTTGTTAGCGTGTTTCTTTTCCTCACTAAAAAACAAAAACAGAAGGAAAACTGTTACTAATAGTTACTCTACTGATTACTGAGCAGACAATAAAGAGGCAGTGTGATGGTCAGAGTAACACAGACTGGATGGATGGTTTCTTACTAGAGGGAGACGATGGACGGAGCAGCGCTGATGTCTCCGGACACCGTGTCCAGGATTTCCATGGCGTTCTGCAGCTCCAGCTTCTTGTACAGCGCCACAATGCTGGACTCGGCCCTGCTGTCTCGGATGAGGATCCTACGCAGGATTCGATTGTTGAACTTCATAAATCTGAAATTGAGAGACAAAGATTACCATGATGAAGACAGTTACTGTGAAACAGAGGGGTCTGTCTGGTACCACCTTATGTCCTCAGAAAAAAAAAAAAAAACAGGGCAGGGACAGCATACACTGGATTTGACCATAGATTGTGTATAAAATGGACAAAGCTAATGAGGATGATGTCACCTGTCACCTGTGGACTAGCATTTTGGAGCCAGGAGTTTAGTATTTGAACATCGCCATGTTTGTCCTTCAGAGCCAGAAGTGACTCCATGTTATATTCAATAGTCCAGAAACCAATGGGTGACGTCACACCTGCATCACCCATTTCTATTTACAGTCTATGTGTATACTGCATTAATCCAATGCAAATTAAATAAAACTTCAAGATAAATTCGAAGCACTTTTACACCAATAACGGCACAGAAACTGGTGGATGTGTGAAAGAGTCAAAAGAGGTGATGATGAAATGAGGAAGTATTTTACAGCTTCAGGAAGAAAAACCTCAGTGTGGAGGAAGCTGAACATGACACCAAAGTCTGATCACCTGTCAACATTCCCACACAGTCACAATGTGAATAAAAGCATTGTTGAACCAAACCTCAGAAGAAGGAAACAGAGGGCACGTAAACTAAAACCTCAGTTTCTCTGCTGGTTTCACTGCATACTGTTTTTTTTAATGCAGTGAAGTACTGAGAAGTATTTTTTACAGGCTACTCATGAGTGTCGATAAGCAATTATACTGCGAAGAGCAAACTGAGTACCGTATTTTCCGGACTATTGAGTGCACCTGTCTATACGCTGCACCTGTCTATAAGCCACTATTGAATTTATTCGAACAGTTTCATGTGGTCCACTCTGACCGGGTCTGATGTGACAAGGCTAAATGCGGCACGAAGCTCGTTAGCTTTTTACAAGCTAGCAAGCTTCGTGCCGCCGATACATGAGAAACACCGGTGTTTAAGCCGCAGGGTTCAAAGCGTCGGAAAAAGTAGCGGCGTATAGTCCAGAAAATACAGTAAATGACTTACTTGTCCTTCCAGTAGAAGTGGCTCCACTGTCCACAGAGATCCTCGATGCCCGCGATGGTGTGCTCCATGAGCTGAGAGCAAAGTGACAGCTGTTAGCGCCGTGTGCACAAACACACTGCCGTCCACCACCACATGTACACAGTGTGTGTCATACCCTGCAGTGAATCTCCACGTTGATGGTGTCCAGGTTGCGGTTGGTTCTGCGGACGTTGATGAACTCGATCAGGGGACGGATGCTGATGCCCTGTGGGGGAATATCACAGAATCATATTTTCAAGCCTTGTAGTTGTGGAAAGTAGATCAACTTTAATCAGATAAGCTCCATGTGACTTCATTTAATTTCAACAGCCACATGATCAGAGTTGGTAAGATTTCTTTTTTGGATGCAAAAAAATAAATAAATGCAAAACTACACAACAGGGAAGCAGATAAAACATGATCAGTAATATCTAATATTTTCTCTTCAAGGGAAAAGTGCAGAAATGAATAAAAGACACAAAGATTAGAAATCAAGGGGCAGAATACTGGATCAGCTGCTGTTGCTCACAATGCAGAAAATAGACAAGAGAGAAGTAGGAAACTGAAATAATTATTGCGTTTCATTATGAAATGAGAAATAACTCCAATATCAAAATAAATATGCATAACAGCTCAGCATTTTACTATTACTTTATATTACTGCACACAAGTGTAATTAGATAAAACAATTACAGTACTGTAAAACCACAGACTTTGTATATGGAAGTGGACGAAACGAGTGTGTCATCACCCATTTGTTTGTGCTCTCGTGTTTTAAAGCCAGGAGATTTGCATTTGAGTGTCGCCATGTTGGTTGTTTAGAGCCAGAAGTGACCATATTTGGATACGACAGGAGTGAGGAGGCGGGTCTGACCCTTGAACCTGACGTCACCTCCAACATGTATGAGACTCAACTTCAGTGTCGGTCTCATTGGAGATCAGACCTGTCAATCAATCTAACAATGCTCCTAAATCTTTGGGGGGTTTTTTTTAAGCCAAATATGTACCTAATTATGTTTTTTTTTTCAGATGGACCATCAGATGACCGAGAAGAAGAATTAACTTTAGCTAATGACATCACAATGACTGGGAAAATTGTATTGACTGAGTATTTCATGATTGAAAGTGACAGTTTTTAAGTGAAGTCAATTGGAGTTTTTTAGAGCTAGCATCCAGTGGCCATCAGGTGTATTGCACTATGTTGCACTTCCACACTGGCCTCATTTTTGAGTCCCACTTGGTTAGTCCATTTGTCTATATTAAAGTCTATGTGTAAAACATATGCATAAATGCGACATGACTCAAAATCTGTCTGGGAGGAGTGAAAGAGTTTTCATGGACAAAAAGCCTGACTTACATCCTTGCCTAAAAGAGACAACAGATCAAAACTATTAATAGCATCAAAACTATTGCTTCTCTCTGAAACAAAAGCTTTTCACATTTTATTGTACTGCGAACACAAAACACTTACCTGAAGAAAGACGGTGAAGAGGATAATGGCAATGGTGGCGGTAACAAAGAGCTGCTTGCGGCCAATGTTGTCAGGAAGGGTGAAGGCCAAGGCAAAAGAAATGGCACCTCGCAGGCCACCATAGGCCAGACCAAACTGATCTTTCAAGTTGAATGGGATGGTGCGGAAAGGATTAATGATCTGAGTCAACACCAAGACACCTGGGAGAACAAGGCAGAAAAATACCTGAAGTTTAAAAGTATGCAGGTTTGAGGCTGCACCAAAAATGACTCAAGTGACCATGTGTATTTTGGAGTTGCCAGAATTATCACCCAAATCTTCAGTTCCCTTCAGCTCTAACTTTTACCTTTTAAGTACCTTCATGTAAGCACCTTCAGTAAGTTTGATTGAGGAGGCAGATGTTTCCAGCCAAAGAAACAGAAGCTCCAAGAAAAAAAACAATGTGCACCGCCCTCCACCAAACACCAGATACAACTGTTAAACATATGTAATAGCCAAACTTTTCACTGTGTTTACCGAGGAGAGTTAGAAGATGAGAGGATCCTGGACTTAAAATTTGTGTTCCACATTTACAGCTTTGTAAATATAACTTGAAGATATATGATTGTATGGAGTGTTTTGCTGTCTCTTAAAATGGTAAAAACTAAGTTAATGCAGCTTTAAACTTGGACTTAGCTCATAACTACTGAGGCAAACACTCACCTGTAAACATACAAAGCTGTGTTTACAGTTGCTGTTGAAAGACATTGTGTGTCCCTGACTAACCTGTTATATATATCCTCCCTCATACACAGTGTTTAAATTATTTTCATGCATGAATTAGGAAAGTCTGAGTCAAGATTTGGGGAGTTTGGATTGGGAATTTGCAGGAAGTTTTCAGGAAGTTACAGTCCACTTCAGTGGATTTCATGCATTAATTGGAATTTTCTAGTTATTTGAATTGAAGTTTTAAAAAATTAAAATAATATTGTTACTTAGATGTTCCTGCATATCACAATATATTATTTTTTTTATTTTTTTACCTTGAGAATTTTTCTGGCATAAAAAGAGTGACAGGATATTTCGGCATTGGTTGACAAGTGTGACTTCCTGTCAGCCTTTTCTGATTCAGAGGAAGTTTAGTAGTGTTTACGACAACTAATCACTGAATAAAACTCAATGGAGGAGGCAGAAGAGATCATTCTAACCCTGATTTGCAATTCCACCATAGAAACCACTGCATTTAGGAGAAAGTAGCTTTTAAACAGCAGTCCGAAAGGGTTAATTTAAATGATTCAGTGTTTATATATTTCTTGCTAGCTAACTGACTAACTACTGTAACTACAACAACCTGACCCGAGCTCTCTGACAGATACCCCCCATCATCTGCTTACCCAGACCTCTCCACAGAAAAGCAAACAGCAGTGTGAACAGGATGTAACCCCAGTTCCACTCGTGCTCTGTTGTTATGGTGACGACCCCCAAGAAGAAGAAGATGAGGGTCTCCGAGATGGACCCGAGCATCTTGACGACGTGTCTGATGGTTGTGCAGGAACGCTGGGAGACGTTTTCCTCCACGTAGTACTTCATGGTGAGAGCACAGGTGACAATGCTGCAGATATATAAAAAACAAAACAAAACACAAAATCAGCTAATGTTGTGATGTCATCATCCTACCAATAAACTGCTGGCTATTTAAATACTGGAACTTCAAAATCCACTCACGCCATGATGGACGAGATGGCGAACAGCTCAGCCACCAGGTAGGCCAGGTAGCTGTACATGAATATAAAGAGCGGCTCGATTTCTCGGACCTTGGAGGTGAACCTTGTCGTGAAGGCGGCCACGAAGCCAAACAGGATGCCGAAGCCCATCCCCCCGAGCCCGACCACGAAGAACCTCGCCACTCCCAGGAACACATCCACGGGCTCCACCACCGGCATCTCCGCCACAAAGTTGAACATGTTGTACAACACCTAAAAACAAGCACTCATTATTTTCTGTCCACATCCCAGTCAGAGGTCATGGGTGGTGTCAGAGGCTGTGGTCTCTAACGACACCACGCCAGATAAGAGTGATTTATTAAAATATTGACTTTGCACTGTTTGCAAATTGATAATCTCATTTCACCAAGCATCCGGAGTGAGTCATGGACAAGGAGCATTTAGCAGAGTAACCAGCTCTGCTCTGACTGTTGGTAATGAAGTCTGCTTTGTCTTTAGAAACATTGCTTTAATGTGGCTGTTGTTGGTGTATTGAACACATCTGACTGCACTCATCCACTAACATTAACAAGTTCTCCCCAGTTTATTCACGGAAGGCCAAAAGCTTGTAGGCAATGCAAAATATGTAAAAACCACTGGCAAAGACAGAATGCAATTCATAGAGTACAATCATGGTTTGTATTTGAAAGTAGAAAAAGCAAAAATTAGGTCAATGCCAAAGTGAAAACAGGCAGAAAACTCATGATGGCCATTAGATGCTGGCTCAAATGGATTTCAGTTCAAAAAAACCTCATTTTCAACCATAAAATACTCAGTCAATACATTTTCCACAAGTCATTAGCTGAAATTAATTCTTGTTATTAGTGATCTGGTGGTTCATCTGAAAAGAAAATCACAATTAAGTAAACTATTTATCGGCATTGTTAGTTTCATCAATAGCTCTGATCTCCAATGAGAGTAGACCTGAACAGTCTTCAGTTTCCAGGGTCAGACTTTTCTCCTCTCTCCTCCCTTCATGTCCAAATATGGTCACTTCTGACTCCAAACAACCAATATGGCGGCGTTCAAACACTAAACTCCTGACATCAACTCCACAAACAAACAGGTGACATCACACAACCTTTGTCTATGCTTTACAGTCCATACAATAATTAAATAAGTATAAGAATTTACTTTAATATGTATACTTTTCAATCTTAAAACTGTCTATGAATTGGTGCTATTGTAATAGAAACCAAAGTACAGCAGTGAATACAATAAAATTAACAAGGTTTGTAGGTATAGCTGATACCTGATTAACTTTTAAGAGCACATCAATGAGCCACACCATTGCACTGAGTTTTATTGTGTTGTGTTTCCTCGTGGTACCTCAAATGTCCGGAAAATCATATGTATAGCTGTATTTTATTGGCTGAACAGGGTAAATCTAATCTAATCTAAATCAGTATTTCAGTTTATGTTGAGTTGACCTCACATCACACCATCCAGCTGGAAAATACTTCCTGCTCAGAAATCTCAAGATAAAAATAGTCTCAAACAAATACACAGTTTGCTCCTGTGTGAGTAACATTTGCTGCAGTAGAAGATGTAATTAATATATTTAATAATTATATTAAAATGCGTCATCTGTGAAGCCACTCCTGAGCTTTTCTCAGACTCTTGGGCAAATATTTGAATCTCCACTGGTTTAAGAAAATAAAATCTTTCCATCATTTGGTCACAGTGTTGATATCCAGTTCGATTAAAGACATATTCTTAAATTCATACTCTGCTGGACTAAAATGTCTCTATAAGCAAACAGTCTCCACAAAGTATTAAATGTGCATAATTACATCAAAGAAGGCACATTTAAAGGAGACTTTTCTGCTTCGGGACAAGCTTGTCAAAGTCACAGAAGATCAAGACAAGCCCAACAAGAAACTGACTGGTCTTTATTTATTTATTTATTTATTTATTTATTTATTAATTATCTATTTTAGGCAGATTCCTGAGTGAACTAACATAATAATAGTTCCCAGTTTCATTTGCATTTCTCCAGCATCATGTTGGGTCACCTGAAACAGAGGTCTCCCAACTGTTACTAATATAATTGTCCTGTTGCCTCAACTGGTGACAAATCTGTCTGACTTGTAAATCGGAAGTAGTTGCGCTTTCGTCAAACATTACATCTTGTTTGATGGGTGCAACACAAAGGTCTCTGTGCAGGCCACTCCTGAGCTTTTTTTTTTTTGTTGGTCTCCTGGGTAAATGTTTGTCTTCACTTTCTGCATCAGCTCCACTGCTGTGCTGTGTACAAAACAAAAGGTGACCACACCAGTGCTACCAGCAGGTTTATGTAGGTGAAGGAGGGGGAGGCACAATATGAAGAGGACAAACCAGGGAAATTTGAGCATGAGCTCCTTTTAGACGATGATGTTTGTGCGTTAACTCCTCCCACAGAAGCAGAAGTAACAGTCACCTCAGGAACTGGTTTGGCAGCATCTGAGCAAACATACCCTGAACGATACATGGCTCTGCACTGTGGACATGTGTGTTTCATGTCTGTAACATTCCCTCAGTTACATTTTTAATCATGTTCACATTCAGTAAACTGTACACAAATGTTACACCCACACATTATGTTCTCATACATGCTCGATGTGAAGCCAGTGGACGGACTGTACAGTATCAGGAGAAACCCGAGTGGAGCCTTTTGATTGTGGAGAATAGAAAAGCTTCAGAAAGAACAATAGTAGATCCGCTTTGTCATGTATTAGCAGCTCTAAACGGTGGGTGGGGTTACAATGGTCTTCACAATACACTAAATGTGCGTGGTTGTGATTCACACAACAAAACGCTGACTTCAAATGTGTGTGAAACAACCACATGTTTGTCAAATCTTTTATATATATGCCGTTAGTGTCCACAAATTAACCATCAATAAACTGCTTGTGACTTCAGAGTATAAAAAAACAACATGGCACCTATTTTTATCTCATGTGGTATAATATAACATGTATGACTAGAAGAACACCCCCCTGCAATATCATTGTAGCGCATTAATAAAATATATTCTGGTTGGCTTTGTAAAGGAGTGGTCCCCCTCAGTAGGTGTTTTGGTTGTGAATGATCGGCAATAACTTGTGTTTTCTGTTATGATTCCCATTTATGGCTTTTTTTGTACACATAGTAGGATAAATAAGTTGTGTATTTAATTTAATTTAGTTTTATGTGCATGCTGCTTCCCAAATTAATATTATCATCTCTCTCCCCCCACAGGGCACACCTGGGTAGACTGAGGTGGCCCTATACTCTACATGAGTCACCAACATACGCCCCATTACCCCGAACAATGCAATTAACACATGATAACAATTTGTCATGGCGCCTCCCTGGTGGCAGCCTCTGTTTTCATACCAAACAGTTGCCCAAAGGTTTCCTAACCAGGCCAGCACACTGCAGCACGTCTCAGCTTAGTGTATAAAAGCACTAATTTGCACAGATACAAACACACTTGTTGGTAACGTCGGCCAGAGGCAACTCACCACTGTGACAGCATCGTTGAAGAGGCATTCCCCAAACACCACGATGTACAGCTGCTCGTTCACAGACACGTCCTCGAACACGCTCAGCACAGCCACGGGGTCCACGGCCGAGATGATGGTGGCGAACAGCAGGTTCTCCTGGAGGTTGATGTCCTGAACCCCGAAGGCCTCGATCTGGCATATGGCAAACAGAGACATGCCGATGCCGATGCTGTTCCACAGAGTCCCCACCACAGCGAACCACAACACCTGCACACACAGCAAGAAAATTAAAAATCAGATTTGTATCAGAACAAAAATGTTGGATATAGTGCATTGGATTTGTAACCGACCGTGCCAATGTTCTCAAAGAACGGTCTGGTGGGCATGAAGTAGCCTGAGTCAAGGACAATTGGAGGCAGCATGTAGAGGAAGAAGACGTTGGTGGTGAGCACAGCAGGGGGCTCCTCGTGGACAGAGTGCATGATGCCGCCCACGATCAGACCAATGGAGATGAGAAGGCACGACTCTGGCACCCAGATGGTGATCTTGTGGTACACATGGAAACCTGAGAGAAGGGGGAAAAATAACTTCAGTTTAAAAAAGGGGAAAATGAGAAAGAAGAGCATCATCTATGAAAGGGGCACATCTATTATTGACAAGGTGATGACCTAGATTTGGTACAAAGTTACAATTACTCACCAATTTTTGCAAATGAAGCCAGCAGCATCCAAAGAGTGATCTCAAAGGGTATCTGTATTCTTGGATAATCCATTGTAAACACTGGTAGGTTTGCCTTGTCGGTTTCTGGATAGGCCTGGGGTCCATTGTCAGGCTTAACCGGGGGCAGAATGGTGACACCTGGGGTAGGTTTAGGAGGGACTTCTCCTTTGCAGCCATACAGAAGACTTAAAAATGTCCAAATAATGAGGAAAAACGTCGTTCGTCTGTTGAAATCCATTGTGCACAAAGGCAAATAGGCACAGTAATCCAACCCGATGTGAATCTCCACGCCGTTAGGATTCAGTCACTCCATCAAGTTCACAAATGAAAGTTAAAAACTTCTCTACTGAACTGCAAAAAAAATCAGCTTCTCTTCAAAAACTTTAAAATTTCTTGCATCTTCCCGTGACGACATATTCCTCAGGAGCCATGGCTGGATTTTCGCCCGTGCGCTTCAACAGCTGATCCAGATCAGTCTGCCTCAAACTGCGGGACTAACTCACCTGGTCTACCTGCCGCGCGTCCATGAGTTCCGACACTGGCTGGGCGCGGCCACGAGCCCTGCTCTGATTGGGCGTCACCTGCAGCTGATAAACAGGGTGGGACGAGGTGTTTCTGTGACATTCAGGGCCCACTGTGGAGTTTCGGTGACACCAGTTTCAGCCTCTACTTGTTAATTACACCGCGTCTCTGATTTTATCTGAAATGGTTTATAAGTTACAGACCGCAAAGGTTGATGGGTAAATTAATAAAAAGAAGAGGAAATATATAATGAATCTGGCTGATAAACAATGATTTATATTGTTAAAGACGCATTTTTTAACCAGTTTAACACAATACTGATGAAACCATTAAACATCCTCTCTGATTAATTCTAAAATCAAAAGTTAAACGACAATGTATTTTGATCTCCTATGAAAGGCTGCACAAAATTAATTTACAA
>OOFC01029364.1:17023-33745 GCA_900323345.1 Pseudochromis fuscus | reverse complement strand
CATGTAGCTCTAAAAATACAACCTGACAATTGTATTCTTCAACAAACAAGTTCTTTCAAAGCTGTGTCTAATTTCAATTCAATTCAATTCAATTCAATTTTATTTATAATTAGATGATATTTATTACCTCAGGACACTTTACTATGAAGGCTGAGGCCATTCAATATTATCAATATTAAAAAGTAAATGGCACCTATCCTCCTTTGAGCAACATTCATTCATTCATCTTCTATACTCGCTTGTCCAGTTGGGTCGTGGGGGTCTGCTGGAGCCTGTCACCCCTTCGAGAGGCGGGACACACCCTGGACAGGTCACTGTGCTATCTAAGACAGACAACCATCCATGATCACACTCACACCTAGAGTCAATTTTGACTGATCAAGTTATCCAAAAGAGAGACAAATGATGGGGTTCTTGACCTTCATCACATCAGGATTTCTTCATAAAGTTGGTGTTGAAATCTAGCCTAGCCAATCAGACCCTCCTACATTCTGTTCGAATGAGTATTCTTTCAAAGCGTGTTGGTCCTGGTTGATCAGGTCAGTTGAAATCCACTACAAGTGAATATGAAAAACTGAGTTATGCCCTCAAACAGGTTTAAGCAGGTTTAAGGCTTTATCGGACACTTAAGTCCATCCCCTTCTGATTGATTGATCTAATTGAAAGATAAAATGTTAAATCACAAAGTGTTTTTAATCTCCTCTGAAAGGCCACACAATCTGGTAGAGCTGTCACACATTAAAGACACACAATTTACAATCTTCACATGAACGACTAAAACAACCCACCTGAGGAAGAACTAAGGAAGGAAGAAATTTGAGAAATCTGACAGTTTAAAATGGTTTAATTCTCTAAGAAGCAGCTTTCTTAAATCTAATTTCAATTTAATTTAGTTTTATTTATAAAGTGCTGGACCACAAAAAATCATCTTGGAGCACTTACATTGTAGGTGTTATTATCAATAATTATCAATATTATAAACTTAAAAATCCAACAATGGCCCTTTGAGCAGTGATTTGTATGGAAGTCCTGAACATGCTTTTTCCTTGTTTGCCTCTTGACCTCCATCACGTCTGGATTTTTTCATGAAGTAGGAGAAACTTTAAATGAATTTTTTACACAGAATTTTGACAAATTTTCCCTTTTTTAAAATTCCCAACTCTGTAATTTGTTTGCTTCGGTTTGCATTTCTTTGGATATGTCTCTCCATCCACACACCACCTGCAGCCAGCAGCAGGTCAGCTTATCACAGTGGTACAGCCTCTCCCACAGCGCCCCCCAGCGGCCGGAGGCGGCACTGCAGCCTGTGGAGGTATTACGTCTTGATGTGTCAGAGGGAGTCAGGGCGAGTCTTGACTGCAGACATCGTCGATGCAACCAGGATGCGCATCAGTATGAAAAGACACCTCCGCCTTCCTCTTCACGGTATGATACATTTATGTTTTCTGTTTCTCGTTTGACATCTCGTCATAATTTCAACATTTATCGAGGGCGTGTTTTTATCCCCTCTCAGTCATAGCGGCTGTCATAAAGCGAGAGCACCACCTCCCAGCAGGAGGATCACAATAAGACATGTTTACAGCGAATGTCGATGTAGCTGTTTGTGTTTTAATTTCATGTGTTGTTATTTTAATAGCGGTGAACTGAGTGTACACCCCGCAGCAGCACCGTGCACCAGCATCACTGAATGAACACCAGCAGATATCATGACGCAAGATTTGTTATTGTCCGACTGTCAGTGAATCACACATATGGCAAAAAATAAAGTATAATGTAAGAACAGCATCAGCTGATGCTGCCATAAATAGATTTTCATTGCTAAGCATTTATGTTATTAGCACGCAGCCAGGCTGGTGCACAGACAGTGACACCTAGCTTTTTGTGCAGGTTTAAAAAAACAAAACAAGGGAGTGTGGATGTGGGATTAATATGTTATATATTTGTTTTTTAATACTTTCAATACCGAGTGTGCTGCTTTCGGAAGCAACGTGTCACGCCATTGCAGGCCTCACAAACAGAGCATAGAGGATTACATTTGATCTGTTGAATCACTGTTTTCACTGTTTTCACAACAGATTGAAGACTGAGTTGTTTTCATGATTCACTCTTGTCCCCTCTTTCTGTCTCTCTGTTGCATTTGTGTTGTGCTCGCGTCTGCTTTCCAGGAAGAAATCCCACATAATATTTTATTATATGTTACTGAATGTTCCTCCTGATACATGAGATCCTTCACATGTAGTGTAACATGTAACAGTTCCTCTTCATCACTGTCAAAGGTGTGTTTCTAGCTCTCGATTCAGCTTCTTACTGCACTTGTGCTTTGCTTTTGTGGATGTGGGTAAATGTTCTCCACTTGGGAGAAGGGTCTTTTGCATATCCTCCTCCTCCTCCTCCTCCTTCTTGGATAAGTCAGATTGAAAAGCAATTTATGGCTCGGTCCCACCAAGCAGACGATTGTAGATCAGACTCCAGGGACAGCAGGTCGGTTTTGGACAGAATTAGGATCAATAGATTGAAATGGAGAGGAGCATGGAGGTTACAGGGGGACACAGGAAAAAGGATCTGGCTGGGAAAAAGAGACAGGGCTGATGACAGAGCAGAAGAACATGAGGCATTTGTGAGAGATTTATAGGGATGAGGAGGAGGACTGCAGTGCAGCCGGTGCTGACAGCATCTGCAGGGGGCCAGCTGTGAGCCGCCAGGCTGCCAAACTGGGTCAGTTTTGTTTCCAGACCATCCCTCAGGACTGAAGACCACCTGAATCTCTGTCCTCTCTACCACACACCATTTCACTCCCTTCACCATCTTATTTTCTCTTGAAACTAGGAAATCAAAACAGGGTCCCACTGATGTTCAGTGCGTGTTTGAGGTCAGAGGTCACCTGCAGGGGCAGCAGCCAAGGAGTCAGCTGGGATTTAGCCTTTTGCTCAGCGGCACTTTATCTGTGTCACTGTTTTCTATCATGAGGCTCGAAATACTTTGTTAATTTATCAATTAGTCAATCAACATATAATTAATCTGTAGTATTTTGGTTGATGATTAACTGTTGAAGGACATTTTCAAGCATACCAAAAATAACAAAAATTCTCAAATGCATTAGAAATCTGAAAACCACTTTTTGCTCCTCACTGTGTTATATTACTCCTCAAGATGCAAAAAAAATTCTCAGATTACATTAACGCTAAATAGGTGAAAAAATATCAACAAACTTAATGAAAAGTAATCTTTAGTCGTAAAGCTGAAGCAATGAGTCGGTTAATTCTAGATTACCAAAAATCAAATATCCTGCTCTTCATTCTTTGAAGAAGTCCTTTGGGTTTTAAGTTGTTGTAATGACATGTTCTCCATTTTCAAACACTTTAAAGAGCATGAACAAATAGTCAGCAGGTCGATAATAGTCATTAGTTGTAGCGCTGAAACAACTGGTCAGTTAATTGATTGGTGGATAGAACATTTTGGACGACTGATTTATTGTTTGACTGATTTTTCAAGCAAAACATACAAACTATTCACTGGCTCCACAGTCTCAAAGGTCAGAAAATGATCTGTAATTTTTAATGATTAATTGATTAGTCTTTTCTTTAATAACACTGGAAAACTGTCTTGAGATCTGTAAATGTGAAGATACTCAATTTACAGTCATATAAAATGAGCTTTGTTTTTAGCATGAAAGAAGCTGTATTTAAATAGTTGTCAAAAATGTCATGTATCTTTTGTGATGAAGAATTGTTGAATAGCACTACTAACTGCTGTCTCTCTGTAAAGCAGACTGTACGTAGCTGGTGATCATCAGACAGATAAAATGAAGATGATCTGCGGCCCCCTGTGGCTTTGCATTAGATCCACTGTGGGTTTCCTACAGAACTTCCCACAGTGCCCCAGGCAGTGGAGATTACAGCGTGTTAAATGACAGCTCCCACTGACAATGACTCCCACACAGCCTAATGAGGTGCAGCATCCACGCTGTAATCATCATCTGTTTTGGTCTCACATAAAGGTGCCAAAACAGACATTAAACTGTGGCAGAGCATCACCCTCCATGGATTGTGTGTGTGTGAGAGAGTATGCAGATGACTTTGAGTGTCGTGTGTGTGTGTCACTGCGAGCCAGCGTTTTTCATTTACACGTGTCGTGTGACGTCAGAACCGATTCATGTGTAAAAATAGACCTCCATTGCGAAAGTCTTTACACATGAATGCACAGCGACACACACACTCACTTGTTTCCCCTTTGTGGCATCAAATAAACAGCCTCACACAACACACACACACACACACACACACACACAGTGGCAGCTATATCAATACAAAGGGCTGAGGAGGATGCGATAATCGCAGCGGCTGATCACTGTGAACAGCTGATCTTTACGTGGCACACAAACATCGAAGAGGGAATGCTAAGTGAGTCCAACATGGCACAAGAGATGTAAACGTTTACCTCTCAGGGCAATTTGAAGCGGCTTTGCAGCTCAGACAACCACCTGCTTTTTCATTCCTCTTAATGTTTCACCTTTTCTCAATGCCCTTTTTCTTCTACGTCTTTGCTCTATAAAGCTGTGTAGTTGTCATCTGCAAGGGCTGAGTTAATTACCATATTTTCTGGACTATTGATTGCTCCTGTCTATACGCCGCTATTGAATTTATTCAAACAGTTTCATGTGGTCCACTCTGACCGTGTCTGATGTGATGAGGCTAAATGTATCGGCGGCGCGGAGCTTGCTAGCTTGTAAAAAGCTAACGAGCTTTATGCCGTCTATACATGAGCCACACCGGTGTTTAAGCTGCAGGGTTTAAACGTCGGAAAAAAGTAGCGGCTTATAGTCCAGAAAATACGGTATTTGCAACCAAACTCTTGCATCATCATTTTATAAGTGAGACCAGACAATATTCCTCACTGAAATATACCATTATTATTTATTTTTAAAGGGGTTTAAATCTGTTTGTTGAAATAAGAGCTTTTTGTTCTTCACTGATAACAACCAAGAAAAAAGGAGCATGTGGCAGCAGAGAGGACAAAAATCAAAATACACGTTGCATAAGAAAACTGCATGTTAAACATGTCAGTGAACATGTGCTCAAAAGTCACCACTGAAATATGAATATTTACTTGTTTGGTTCGACATTACATCACCTTGAGTTCTTTGTACTGTTTTGTTACATTCTTACTTGTGGCATTAAGCCTCTAAAAATGTTAAAATGGAGGTTGTAGAGGTGAGGGCCTCGTCTCTTTCTATTAGCGTGAAAAAAAAAAAAAAAATGAAGCCGAGGGGGAAGAAACATAAGAGGTTGTAAATTTTTCAGTGGAGCCAAATCTCCAGTGCTGGCACACTTGGCACCGGTTTTGCTTCCTTGCTCCCTCGCTGTTGCTTGTGATTTTGGCAGGTGCAGCGTTAGCAAGATTCAAGTAGCGACGCTTCTGCATCATCAGCCCCATCTCAAGTGCTTACTGAACTCAGTGGAGTAATATTTGTTTGGAGGATGGTAGTTATTGTACAGTACATGCATTATGAGATATAAGAAATATATCAATAGACTCTATGAAGCCGTCACCTGTTGGTTTGTGGAGCTTCACCTGTGATTTACAGGTGAAGTATTTTCAATCTTTCTGTCTGACAGTTTTAGAGCAGTATATCCTGATAACCACAGGCCAGATTACCGTATTTTCCGGACTATTGAGCGCACCTGTCTATAAGCCGCTATTTATTCAAACAGTTTCATGTGGTCCACTCTGACCGGGTCTGATGTGACGAGGCTAAATGTATCGGCGGCACGGAGCTTGCTAGCTTGTAAAAAGCTAACGAGCTTCGTGCCGCCGATACTGAGCAGCACCGGTGTTTAAGCCGCAGGGTTCAAAGCGTCGGAAAAAAGTAGCGGCTTATAGTCCGGAAAATACGGTATTCAAGGCTCCCAGAAGACGACTGTAACTCCCATCATCCATTAAAAGGCCCAAGTTTTACTCTATAGATGACAGATAGTTTTTGGATGACCCTGTTACATCCTATAAAGTCATCATGAAATTTCCACCCCCAAAAAATCCTGTCCACAGAGGATAAGTCCCTCCTGATTTCAGTGACTCTTTTTATTTTCTTCACAGAATGAACAATGATAATCAAAATATTTCTTTGTCCATAATATCTAGATGCACTTTACTTTTTGTTATTGGTCGTGCATAAGAAGAAAATATTTACTTTTAAGTTCATTGCTGAGGTTTTCTGTTTTCTGGTTGTTTCTGTCTTTTATCTTTGCGATCAGACTGCAGCATTTACATCTTTACCTGTCTGTCCGTGCCTGTGTGCTTGTCATTATTCTGTCTAAAAACAAAATTCAATTCTCAAACAAGTAGCATCAGGAGATTGAAGATGTAACTTCTGCTGCAGCGCTTCATATCCTACAGCTGTGTGAAAAATCTCACTTTTCCTTCTCAGAAAATTTTCCCACTGCCTAAATTAACACCCTAAACATGGGGGAAGAAAATAATTTGAACCCTGCCAAGAAACTACTTCACCTCTCACGTGCTGCTTAGCTCAGAATAAAGCATCATGGGAAACACCATTTTAGATATGAAGCTAATCTTAGCAAATCAAAGAAGAGTGTGATGTGATGTGATGTTGAGCATGTGTGCAGTGACCAGCAGCCTTTAGATGTCTAATTGCAAACAGGATTTATGTTTCATCCTCAGCTTGATGAAATGATGACATCAGTACTAGTTGAGATCATATCTTTGTTGTTTTCCTCTGCTTTTATTTCAGATTTATGACTGACAAGCGTGTGACGGCCTCAGATCAACATACAAGGGGAGATCAACATATCTCAAAAGAAGACGACGAGTTTGGATTTTGTGTCTGCTCGACATCGCTCTGCTCTTCCGGCCTTTTCTTTCTAAAATCCATCCTTAGCCCCGACGTGAACCCATCATGTCTGGGAAAGAGCGCAGCCCCCGCCATCGGCCGTGGTCGGTCTACCGGGCCAACACGTTTGATCTCTCAGCTGAGATGATGGGGCTGGCTCTCTCAGGTAACTAAGGAACAGCTTCCATGGTAACCTGTTCACCGCATGATGACGATGATGATATACTGGGGTGTAAAGAATAAATAAAACAAGCTTCTGATGATCTTTCTCTCTTGTCCCACAGGCAACAGTCAGGATCCAGACGAGCCAGTGTTGGAATTTAGCGTCGGTAAGTTCAGGAGTTGCATGGATACAATCCTACACATTAAAGACCAAAGTTTTTGTCTTTTTTTTAAATATTTACTGAATTATCCATTTTTCCCTTAAAATACAATCACAGTTGTCATTTTGCTACAATTATAAAACAAGATAACAGTGGATGAACGGATAAATATATTTTTTCTAAAGCTGGCTACAGATGCAAATTTTACCTGTAAAGCATGATATGGCTTATTCATCTCCTTTATTGTCCAATAACGATTAAGAACACTTAATAAGCTGCACCCATAGGCTATATGTACAAAGAGATGAAGGAACTGGGACTCAAAAACGAAGCTGATGTGGAAGTGCAAAAAAAGTGCAATACCTGCGATGGCCATTGGAGGCTGGCTCCAGAAAACTGGCTCCAATTGATTTGAATAAAAAAAAATAAAAAAAAATCATCTTCAGTTATGAAATACTCAGTCAATTAATTTATCCCACAAGTCTGATGTCATTAGGTAAAGGGAATTACTGTTATTAGTGATCACAAGTTCAAGTTCAAGATAACTTTGTTGTCCCCGAGGGGCAATTTGTGGCGTAGCCAGCAGACAAAACAATCCACAAATACAAGTAATGACAATAAATAGTTAAAATAATAAAATAAACAGAGAGACGGTAAAGTGACCACAGTGCCATCCATCTAAAACCAGCTAAAAGAAGTAACTTAAAAAGAGCTAAAAGGCATAAAATGGCTCAAAATGACCAAGACCAACGAAATGGTATTTAAATCTGGTGGTCCATCTGAAAAAAATATCAGTAGATATAAGTAGATATTCAAAAATTAGAAGATTTAGGGGCATGGTTAGTGTCATGGACAAATGAAACCAGACCTGAGCTTGAGTCTCACACACATTGGACAATGTCCTCAGGTTCAAAGGTCAGACCTGCCTCATTACTCTTCCCTTCATATAGAAATATGGTCACTTCTGGCTGCAAGAAACTAACATCAGGATGTTCAAATGGTAATCTTCTCTGTTACCTTCGTCCAATCTATTTAAAGTCTGTAGCTACACTAGTGTGCTGGGTATCATGTTCATTTATTAGGATGAACCTGTCCTAAAGGGCTCTTAACTGCACTGCTTGTATGAAAAAACACACTTTTCACTCCTGTTTTAATGCTGGTTTCTGTGTTTCCATGTGGTCTATTGACAACAACAAAACAAATCAAGTAGCACACACCTTACCCTTTCAGGCTTTATTATCAATATTTGTGTATTAACAGATTATTATGTGGAATGAGGTGTCGCTTGTTCAGAATGACTCACAGAGAATTAACACCCAACTCGCTGCTTCCCCTCAGCTCTGTGCAACATGGGAGCATATTTTTACAGCAGCTCATTGTTGATTTTACGGCCCACTCGGCCTGGCTGCTCTCCTCAGACTCCTTCTCAGCTGCAGCAGGATGTTTTCAGTGAGAAGCTGTGATTATCCAACTGTCCGCTTCCTGTCCTGCAGACAGCAGAGTGATCAGCTGAAGAGCAGTTTAACTAAAAATAACTCAAAGAAATGTTAAAATTGGACTTAATTTTAATCATTGCTTGATGCGTAAATCGTATATTGTAGTGTTGTATGTGCAACTTGTTCACTGCACTAAACCAACAAAAACAATTGGTTATTTTAAATTATCAATGTTGCACCGTCCGTACTAAAAGAATTACTTACCAACTACTAACAGCTCAGAAATACTGTATTTGATTCCTCCCGTGGACGAGGATTACTGACCATCCCACTATTAAATCCTGCAGTTTGTAATCTCCTGTGTTTATGTGTCGCCGCAGCCTGCAGTGAGCTGGTTACTCCTGCTCTGGACCGTAAGCCCACCAGCTTTGTGGCCGTCAGCTGCACCACTCCTCCCCAGGCCTTCTGGACCAAACACGCTCAAACTGAAATCATAGAGGTATCCTCACACACACGCTCACCTCGCCACCCACTTCCTGTTGGAGACTAACCCTCTTCTGTCTGTCTCTGTCTACAGGGCACCAGTAACCCCATCTTCCTGAGCAGTATAGCGTTTTTTCAGGACTCTCTAATCACTCAGCAGACGCAGGTCAAGCTTTCCGTCTACGATGTGAAGGATCGCTCACAGGGCACGGTAACCCCCAACCTCCAAATAATTTCATCCATCTTTCCCTTAACTATCTGTGAATTCCCTGCGAGGATGTGAATAACACTCTTACTCACCAAATCCTTTATAAGTCCACTTATATCTGGGTGAAATCCTCTAAATCCAGTGCTTTTCTGCAAACAGATGTACATGCTCGGTTCGTCCATGTTTTCTGTGAAAGAGCTGCTGCAGGACAAACACCACAGACTCCACCTGAATCTCAGGTAACCCACAGGACTGGGGCTTTTACTGTGTATGCAACACAAGTGGTATCAGGTGCACGTCAGATCTGGGTTCAGGGGTGCTGACCTGACTGGATGTTGCTGTGTGACAGGTCAGCGGAGAACGAGCGGGTGGGAAACATCACAGTCATCGCCTGGCAGATAGAGGAGAAGCGCGAGCAGAGAGCTCCTGTGCCGAGATTACAGAGAGGAGACACCGTTAATGGGAGGGTGAGCAACCAAAGTTAATTAAAAGATATTTTCTAATGCTATTTAAAGGATTAATTAGAAACTATGATGACGACCGATGCATCATTTGGACCTTTAGTTCAACGATGTTCAACTTCTTAACTGCTTGTTTTAGTGGACAAAATAAGTTACCGTATTTTCTGGACTATAAGCCGCTACTTTTTTCTGACGCTTTGAACGCTGTGGCTTAAACACCAGTGTGGCTCATGTATCGGTGGCACGAAGCTCGTTAGCGTTTTACAAGCTAGCAAGCACCCGGTCAGAGTGGACCACATGAAACTGAAGCAGCTTATAGGCAGGTGCGCTCAATAGTCCGGAAAATACGGTATTTCAATGGCAATATCATTGGTTTGTGAGGGAGTTACTGTAGTTATAATGCACTTCTATTGTTACTGGCTGAACGCTGTTGCCCTCTGGTGGTGAAATAGCAACTCTGTCTTCTTAAAGCAGTGGTTCTCAACCTTTTTTCAGTGATGTATCCCCTGTGAGATATTTTTTTCAGCCAAATACTCCTTAACCAGCGCAAAGCAGTTTTGGTTGAAAGTAAAAGATAAAGACAGATGTAAAACACAGTGCTGCGCCATCAGTGACTGGTTTATTAAACTTCAAAACAAATAAAATAAATAATTATCAACTTAAAGTGCTTACAATTCCCTCTCCTCCTTCTTCCACATTAAAAATCCAGAATATATTAATATTCAGGAAGAAAAAAAAACAGTTTTGAGTGGAAGGGGACTTTAAAGTTAGTCAACATTGTACTAAATTGCATTGAAGTTGCATTAAACTTTTGTTTTTAAGGATAAAAAAGATGAACATGTCAGATACAAATGGTCAACATTGCACTGAACTTGTAGTTTTGCCTTGAACTGAGTGTTTTTTCTGCTACATTTTAGTAAGAAACCTGAGGATTTTTGAATAGATGCTGTTTTTTGAACGGATTAAAGAAAATGTCACGTAGCCTCTACAGTGCTTTCAAGTCCCCCCCAGGGGTACACGCACCCCCATTTGAGAACCACTGTCTGAAAGCATTTGCATTTTAACAGATAGGGGATTTTTTCTGATTTGCATTTTCTGATCTCTCCCAAAATTGAATCACTTGTTCTTTGGTTGGTACGCCATCTCTCCAAGAACAAATCATCAAGATCTGTTTAGTAGTTTTACTGTAATGTTGCTAAAATACAGACAGACATGTAGGAAAGAAGAACCTCCTTGATACAGGAAATAGAAATAGTATCTGTTGCTCTAGAAAAGATATTCAACTTTGTTGTTTGTATTGCTTTGTCTGACAAAAACAACATATATTGTTTGTGTGTTTGTGTAGATGGTTCTCCCTGTTGATGAAAGCCTAACTGAGTCCATGGGCATTAAATCCAAGTCTTCATCTTTATGTAAAGACCCGCTGCTGAAGGCTGGTGAGTGTATTTCTATGTGAAATAAAGAGTTTGGTGGCGTTTGGATCACTGCGTTTGATTTTGGTGAGATTTTATGTTCTTGTATGTTTCAGTGTTCGGCGGCGTCATGTCGCGGACGTATCGTTTCCCCACTACGGACGGCAACCACCTACGGATCCTGGAGCAGATGGCGGAGAGCGTGCTCTCCCTGCATATTCCTCGGCAGTTTGTCAAACTGCTGCTGGAGGAGGACGCCGTCAGGTAACATGTGAAGACTGTGTTTGTTCGTTAAGCAGAGCATGAACATCTGCCTGTGGGGTTGCAGTGTGTTGAAGCGTGGTGGTTTCAAGCATTACAGGCTTGTGAGAACAAAGCCATGTCTGCTTTCCACTTGTTAAGACTGAGACCCACCTGGAGTCTCGTTTCAGCCTTGTCTCAGTGCAGTCGAGTCTAATTCCTTATTTTTTCCCTCATCTTTTTATTTTTTAATTTAATATCTCACACACAGCTTGTACGGTCAATTACAGGTGAGCTGAGTGCAGGTGATTTTCCAAGAAGTGTCTTGAAAAACCAAGAATTAACACTTTAAACGTGTGGAAGATGCTGTCACAGTCAACTTGTAACATTTTGCAAGAACATTTAGTTTCTAATATTGTGCATCCACCACAAAATCAGTCTGAACCTGGATTTCAAATGAATTAAAAAACCCTCAATAACAAAGACGTTCCTTTGTCAGGTTGGAAATATGTTATTTGTATATTGTGCGAAGTAGTTTCACCAAATAGTAATGTATTCTTCTTGGATCGTTTTGAAGAGCTAACACTTTTCAGCATTACACCATTAAAAAAGGATAAACATTATTTACTTAGCAAATTTTTCTTTTCTTTTCTCTGTGAGACCCAGTAACTGGACACGGGAGTCACCGACATAATCAGTCACAATTAATTTCAAATAGTGTTTATTGTAAAAACATAGCAACCAAGTCCAATGGGACAATCCAAAAAGGCAGAAGCTTAACAACCACACAGACTTAGATGAGGGATGAAAGAGGATCTGGCACAGGGAGACAGGAACACATGGACTAAAGAGGCCGAGGGATTGAACAATGACACACAGGTGATGACAATTAGAGCCGGGCAGATGATCAGAGAGGCAGAAAACACACAAGAGGGAAGGTTAATAACACAAAATAAAACAGGCAACCTGCACACAAATGAAAGAATACAAAACATGGACATAAGACATAGGTCTCCTGAGGCTGGACCCAGTAGTGAAGAGAGAAATTTAAGCCCTTGTACAATTTATAAGGGTTGTTGTTATTGTTTTTATCGACCATTTTATATTAATCAATATATTAAAAGAGAAGTTTTAAGGACATTAAACTGAAATGTGTGTATGTTTAGTTATCCTAAAGTGTGCTGTTCTTTGGTGCAATCCATAATGTCACCACCACATGGTCAAAGCAGCTTTATCATTACAACTCCCACTGCGGCCGTTTTCCTAATGGCTGCTTTTAAGGTTTCTAATTTGATGAGTTGTAACGGCTTTATTGTTGTATCCATTGCAAAGTGTGTAACTGAACCATATGCACGAAATGCAAGCTGTGAGATCATCATTGTTCGAGCTGGGTGCTGATTATTACTGTGTGTGTGTTTGTGTGTGATACACAGGGTGTGCGAGCTGGAAGAGCTGGGTGAGCTGTCTGCATGCTGGGAGAACCTCAGGAGGCAGATCATCACTCAGTACCAGACCATCATCCTCACATACCAGGAGACCATAAGTGACCTGCATGAATATAAAGGTCAGAGGTTACCACTGTCAAAGGTGGACCACACCAGTCTTGGTTGGGATTATAAAACACAACATGAATTAACAATAGTATTATTGTAGGTCTTCACATGCATGATAATCCCAAGGCTATCCCATCCTGCCATTACCTTGTTTGAGCCTGGAGCCATGAGTCTGATATCAGCTCATGGTTGGATCTTTAACATCACCCAACAGGATGGGACAGACTGAGCTCAGTCAAATCCACACAGTGTAATGAGGACTCCTGCGACTTGACCTTTCAAAATAATCTCGCTAATGAAATGAAACAGTGCTCAGAGAGCTGGCCAAACTGAGGCAGGTGCTGACTATATAGTGTAATTACTGTAGTCACATCACAGGTTACAGGACTGTTCTCTCAAGACAGATAATGCAGTCAGACATGCTACTTTTGACTAAAAAACAGCAAACAATTTAGTGCACAATTTTGACAGTGTAGAAATGTGAAAACACTGCTTTTGATTGATTGATTTAATTTGAATATATCCCTTACATCCCCAAAATGATCTGGGGCAGTGATTCCCAACCTGTGGGCCGCAGCCCCCTGGTGGGCTGTGCAGGTATTGCAAGTGGGGCGCCAAATCATTTCCAAAATAGTATGAGGATTTTATAAAAATAAAAATACCACAGTGATGTTTTAAAAGTTAAAACTCAGTTGAGCTGATGGACAGGTCCTTGAAAACTGTTATACTAAAGATGATGCAACATGTTACAGGTGTTCAATATATTATATTGTCTCTGTATTGGATGGGGTCGGAGGTGGGCCAGTAAAATGTTAGAGACTTAAAAGTGGGCCCTGAGGTGGAAAAGGTTGGGAACCACTGATCTAGGTGAAAGAGGAGTAACATGAAACTAGGAGAAGAAAGTCAGGAGCCAAAAGGTCACTAGTTTTTAGTTGTTTAATGTCATCAGAGCCCAGGCCAGCAAAATAAAATAGTACATAACTGGTACATCGCACTAAATGTGATACCAAAAGTAAAGATACAGAACAATAACGTCCTGACAAACACAACAACAAGAGAAAAGAGACCAGAAACAAAATTGCAGCTCTCCCTCTGAACAACTAGAATAAAGTTATCACACACACACAGACACACACACAGCAGTACAGAAGCAGCAGGCAGCAGAGAGTGGAGTGTAGATCCTCAGGGTGTGTACTCCCCCAGCTGAGCGGCCCACCGGCACCGCTCCCAGCACATGAAGGAAGGAGGATCCAGGACTGAGGCCTCAGGAGCAGCAGCACAGTACACATGAAAAATACATTGTCCCTGTGAATGCTACAATCCTCCTGATTTAACCAAAGTCACTTTGTTGCAGAAAGCACTGCACAGCCTCTGAGGACAGTTGCAGCTGTTGTCTTGCTGGAGCTTTGCCTGAAAAACATCTTGGAAAGTTTCAGATTCTGATCAAATTCTTTCAAATTAAAACAGAAAACAATGAAAAGATGGTGTTCAGTTTATTGTGGAGTAAAATCTAAATCTCTTCTTCACTGATTTTCATCACTGTCTCTTGTATTTTCTTCAACTTTGTGCAACCAAAATATCCTGTAAGGCACAAGAAAAAAATTGGATGCTACAAAAATAATAAAAACAGATCTTTTAGATTTGTACTTAAACATAAAATTCGTTAGCAGTAGGAGTCATATTATCTAAACCCCTTGTTTCCCTCCTTTCTGCTGCCTCCCAGGTCCTTCATTTAAATCCAGCACATTAAAAGCTGAGAGGAAGTTGGAGTTCATTCCCACTAACCTGCATATCCAGAGGATGAGGGTCCAGGGAGAGTCGGGTTACGGTATGTATATGTGCACATAGATTGACTGCATGCTTTTAAGTTGTGATAATACTGTTTATTCTGTATCTTCTGTTTCTCTTTTATTATCATTCGATCAGATCGGACGTACGATGTTGTGACGATCGGTGCTCCTGCTGCACATCATCAAGGCTTTAAAGGCTGTGGCCTCCGAAAACTGCTGCACAAGCTGGAAGAGGCCAGGAAACAGTGAGTAGTTTATAGCTGAACCTCCTGCAGTCCTCTGCTACAAGCTTTGTTGTTATTAACAAATCTTTGTAATTTGTTTTTCTTTACTCCATCAGCACTTACGAGGAGGAGAGGTAAGATCACATCTAGTTGCTTGTTTGTGTCATTTGAATTCTGCACTCCAACTCATTTCTCCTTCGTGTTTTTGTCTTTTAAAAATGCATCGATGCACACCTGAAGCTCTGCTGGCTCCGGCTCTAAGGGGATGGTGTACCAGCCTCAGGATGTCGTTAAAGCGAAGGAGCTGATTGGTCAGATTAACACTCTGAAGACGCAGGTGTGTTACTACACCGAGCGACTGTCCCGAGCTGCCAAGGAACGCTCGTCCAACGCTCTGGAGAGAACTCTGGCCATCCTAACAGAGAAGGTAGTGCGGTGCTCAGAGACACTGGAGGGGTATTTAGAGCATCGTCTCTGATCTGTTTTATATTACTAGTCCCAATACTGTTTTTTTTTTTTTTGGCTTTCCATATTATTCTGATTCACTATTTTCCCACCATGATCTATTTCAGCTCTTCTTGGTTAAAAGAAATAACTATACCAAGCTAAAAAGAAATGTTTTTTTTGCTTGTTTTTTTTAAATGTGACAAACCAGTGCTGTAAAATCAGACAATACAACATGTATTAGTCTATATTCTAACATGGTAAATGGTAAATGGAGTACATTTATATTGCGCTTTCATGACCATAGCTAGGTCCCAAAGTGCTTTACTGACTTTAAGGCAAGTCATTCACCCATTCACACACACACTCACACACCAATGGCTACCGAGCTGCCATGCAAGGCACTAGCCACCATTGGGAGCAACTTAGGGTTCAGTGTCTTGCCCAAGGACACTTCAGCATAAACAAGACTAGAAAGCAGAGAGCACAGACCTCTGCCAGGACATAATCCATGTCTGATCTCCACCAAATAGTCTCAGATTGTAGACATTTTGCATGTTTTTTCAGATTTTCAATAAAATCCATAAAGTTGCAACAAAATTCTGAGTTTTACCCAAAGAGCCAAAACCTTTTACTGTTTTCAGTTTCTACCCACTACTTCCTTAATCTCCTCTAGAAGTAGGAGGAATTTGAGGGACCCCATCCTCTGATCTTGTCAAAAATTTGGGGAATACCTTAGCTCTGATTAGTTGATTAGTATGTCTGTAATGTTGAAAATAAACCAACTGATGCAGGCAAAAACAGGTATATGCTAATAAGGGAAAAAAAAGAGGACAATTGCTCTAACTTTAAAACTGTGGGAAAAAATACACAAGTCCAAAAACAAAACAAAGAATTTCTTTTCACCCTCATTTTAATTTCTTTGTTTCTGAACATTAATGCAATAGAAAATGGAAAATAGAAACAAGCATAAGTTGATAGTTTGTAATATTGAGAACCCATAAAAACCAGGCACCATTTATAAAAAAAAAGCTGTGAGAAGTCCTAACTGTGCTACTACTGGGCCGCCATGATGGATGACATCACATGGGCTCAAGGCTGAATCACCACCAGTTATGCTCCTCAGTAAAGACAGAAAGGCAGTGAATATGGATTTGTTCCCACAAAATTCCCATGTGTCATTGCAGCTTATCAATCTTCCTCCTCCTCCTCCTCCTCCTCTCCGTCTGCAGACTCGTCAGCTGGTGACCGTGTGCGACTCCAAGCTGCTGTCCTCAGCCATCCTCGCTCTGGCCGCCGCC
>OOFC01029364.1:1916-14543 GCA_900323345.1 Pseudochromis fuscus | reverse complement strand
ATATAATAATTTATGATTTATCCATTAAAATTTAAAACTGCCATGTTGCTGTGCCACTCAAAATTTAAAAAAAAAATTCAAGATTTGTAAGAGTGCACGTGAATATGCACACTCTTAATTTAATACTATTGTTCATCACAGTTTCAGACAATGACCCATAGCTCAGTATTCAGTGACCCTGCAGAGGAAAAGGCCCAGATCTTTCTTATTGAACCTGTGTTAAAGGCTTCATTTATAGTAAAAACCCATGTTGCATGGACCAAATAAGAGTTGGCATGTATACATTTTCATAATAATATATGAAAGGAATTATATACCAAAACAGAAGGTGCTTTATAAAACAATACATATTGGTGCTATTCACACTAAATGCTAAATGTTAAATCTTACTGAAATGAGTTGAGTGGTTTTTGATATCACACAGGAACAAAACCATATCCCTGATGGAGTGAATGATATCCCCGTTCATTATTATTTCTTTTTTAATCAAACTCTTACTGTGTTGTTTCTCAAAGGGGAGGAGTTGGCCATGTTGGAGGATATGAGCGTCGGCGTGATGGACCTGAGAAATGTCACCTTTAAAGTTACGCAGGCAACTTCGGGTTTCAGCCCGGACATGCTCCCGGTGATCACGGGAAACAGGAACGGCTTTAACGTCAGGGTCCCGATGCCCGGGGCGATGTTTGACTCGCTGCCACGAGAGATCCAGAACGGGATGCTGCTGCGAGTTCAGCCCGTCCTGTTCAACGTGGGGATCAACGAGCAGCAGACGCTGGCTGAGAAGTGAGTCACTGAGATGGGAGGACAGGAAAGGTTAAGGGCTTCATGGTGGTTAAATGGAGGAGGAAGAAAACAACAGAGCCTCTGAGGCTGGATGAGTTAATTTTAATATATTGTTTAAGTTTCTTAGCTGCAAAAAAACTACTGACACTCTCATATTTAAACAGATTTCTGATCATACGCTCCAAAAAGGCTCAAATATTTTTCACTTACTGTTACATTGTTGTGACTGTTGAGGTTGATTTTTAGGTAGAATTTTTGTATTTCAGATACCGCGTAGTAAATGAATATTCAACCCCCAATTCTTTAATTGAAGTCAGGGTTTTTTGAAGCCAGCTTCTAGTGGCCATCAGGGGTATTGCACATTTTTGCACTTCAGCATCGGCCTCATTTTTGAGCCCGTTTGCGTCGTGCATTTCAATTTACAGTCGATGATTTGAACACTTACAATAGAAGCTAAACCAGCTTTTAAGCTTCAGTAGATAGCATCCTTTACAACAGGGGTCTCCAACCTTTTTTGCACCACGGACCGGTTTAATGTCGGCATTATTTTCACGGACCGGCCTTCAAGGTGTGGCAGATAAGTACAGCAAAAATAAAATAACACAACAGGCATATAAAACGAATGTGTCCCCCTTTGCAAAGAAGCTCTCTAAAGACCTTTGTTTTTTTACTCATTTTAGCTAATTCGCGGACTAGTTTTTTTGGGTAACGTCTCTGATCACGTGATCGAGACAAGCGTATTGACATGTCAAGAGGGACAGATAGAAGTTAAGTCAGAGAGAATCCGGTCGATTTTCAAAATAAAACGTCTTTTACGCTCTAATAATCAATACAACTGAAATGATATAAATTATATAAGATTAAATAATTAAATAAAAGTTATATAAACTGCTTTATAAGACAGTCATGACCATAGAAAGATTTCATCTCTAATCTTATACTTGTGTCCAGGTTTGGAGACACGTCACTGCAAGAGGTCATCAACATGGAGAGCATGACTCGTCTCAGCTCGTACTACGACCAGTTTAAAGAAGTCCTTCCAGAAGACTGTGAGTTACCAACAAACACACAGTGAGAAAAAAGTGTAGCTGTTCATTCTGATATTTCACCGACTTCATCATCCCCCCTCTGTTATCTCAGGCCTCCCTCGCTCCCGCAGCACCACCAGTCTGCCTGAGCTGCTCAAACTGCTGAGCCAGAATGTGAACGCCAAGAAAAGCAAGAACGTTGAGATCCTGTGGCAAGCCGCCGAGGTAGACTGGGCTTATCGTGTCTTTTCTTTGCAGCTAAAAAACTTCAAAAGCTTCGTCTTTTTCCACTAATCTCTTTCTCCAAACCCCGAAGGCCTGTCGGCGCCTGAACGGAGTGCGTTTCACCAGCTGTAAGAGCGCAAAGGACCGCACCGCCATGTCTCTGACCCTGGAGCAGTGTCAGGTCCTGCAGCAGGAGCACGCCTTGGCCCCACAGGTCTTCTACCAAGCCCTGGACTGTATGCGCAGGTCAGCCCCTGCACTAAAAGCTCATTACAAAATTAACCCCATTGCCAAGATTTTTTAAAAAATGCAAACACTTGTGTTTCTCCACAGCGAGGGCTGCAGGAGAGAAAACACCATGAAGAATGTGGGATGTCGTAAATACGCCTTTAACTCTCTCCAGCTCAAGGCCTTCCCCAAACAGTACCGCCCTCCAGAGGGGACGTACGGGAAGGTCGAGACCTAAGCGGACTCTGTGCAGAAACCAAAAGACTGAAGGGGATAATGATGATGGCACCACACAAAGATGAAACACCAACCCAAACTGGATCAACAGCCCTTTGTTTTGTGCTTAGTCACTGTTAAGATGATTAATGTCTAAAGTGCCAGTGCTACTGTAGATTGTTTTATAGCAGTTCCCCCCCTCTCCTCTCAGTAGTACTAGAATCACACACTTTCACAGCCACTTCACGGCCAAAATCACTAACGATATGGCTTTTCTGTGTTACATTGTAGCCAGTGTGCAGACAGTGTGGGCTGCTGTACTAGTTGTAGCATCAGAAGATGAACAGCCACTACGGATTTAGGTCTTTTTAACTTGTGTCCCTTGAAAATAAGATACAAAGGATGATGTGGCACACACATTACACATTTATTTTTCTGGTCCAAGCAGCTTTGATTTGATGGTATCAATTAAATAATGAGTCTGAGTTTATATTTTTCTTATTGTCAAGAAATCTGAGACAAAAACAACAACCAGCAATTAGTGAATTATTTTTTTCCCCTCACACGTGTATCTTATGTTTCCAAAGTCTTATATAGATTATTCACCTATTACCACAAACACAGCTACTGTGGATTATGTTGAGTAAATCCCACATAAACCACAATGGTACAATATAAATCCACTCTTGGAAATATCACACAACTAATACATTAGTTACTCATATTAAATCATAGACTGTATATAGAAAGGACGAAGCTGATGTTATGTTTGTTCGCTTTGAAGTCAGGATTTAAATGTCGCCATGTTGGTTGTTTGATGTCCATATTTGGATATGAAGGGAGGAGTAAAGAGGCGGGTCTAACCCTTGAACCCAAGGTCACTGCCCAATGTGTGTGAGACTTGACTTCAGCACTGCTCTCATTGGCCTGACAATCAAGCTAACCACGCCCCTAAATCGCCCTAATATCTACTTAATTATGATTTTCTTTCAGATGGATCACCAGATCACTAATAAGAATTAACTTTGCTAATGGCACCAGAAAGACTTGTGAAAAAAATATAGTGACTGAGTATTTCATGATTGAAAATTAACATTTTTGAACTGAAGTCAACTGGAACCAGAGATTTTTGGCTTTGTATTGCACTGCACACTGCATTGGCCTCATTTTTTAGCCCCAGTGGCTTCGTCCATTTCTATATACAGTCCTAGTGTTAAATAATGTAATGTCTGATATCAACCCCACTGTTAAAAAAATGAAAGTGTTTGGGACCAGTGTTTAAGATTTACATCCTGAAGATTTCAGTGGGTTTTCAGAGGCTACAGAAGTCACAAAGTTAGAAATTGAGCAACGTATTTTTGAGTTTTTGTGGCATTTGTTCACAGTGAAAACATATGAAATGTACGGAAGCCCTAAAAGAACATGATTAAATACATTTTTATTTTCTACATTTTACTGTAATAAGTTAATTTCAGATGTTGAGTTATGTCTCTTGAGAAAACAAACCTTGTTTTGTCAAAATTATAGGATAATTTATGTTATCTCATTTATCTTGTTATCTTGAGATAACTTAGCTTTCATTTTCTTGAGATAACACTTTAAATTATCCTTTAAAAAAAGTTTGTTTTCTCGAGCTAACTTGAGATCTCGAGAAAACCACTGAAATAACTTATCACACCAAAACATAGAAAATAAAATGTATATAATCATGTCCTTTTAGGGCTTCCGTAGCACAGACACCAGCTTCACTCTTTAAAGCAACACAAGGCACAACTTACAGGTGAAATTCACTTTTTTTTAAAGCTATATTGAGATCACCACCTTATGTGTCATATATGGAGTTTAACAACATTGTCTTGTGCTGCTTTAAATCCACTGTAAGCAACACAGCAGGGGATCAGCTTTATCAAAAACAAATATCTTTCCATGTAAGAGATATTTGTCTGGACCTAACCTATGCTTCAGGATGACAGCTTACTTATTTGATTCATTACTAGCCTGTCTCTCCTTCCTCACATAGATATTCACCATCATATCACTCTCTACAACAAGCACAGATCTTTAAAAAACTATGTACCCAACACTACTCTCTGACATTTGTATTACAGTGATGTCTTGTGATTTCTGAGGTTCTCCCGATGCTAAATTAAAAGCATCGATGGAGAAAAGCTTCACAAACCGTGGGCTTCAGAGTGGTGCATCACATTATTGTATAATTCTAACATATCTAAAGATATTTAAGACAATTTTGCAGAATCATATGCAGCACTGTAATGGTTTGATAGCCCCTGTGCATTCCCAGTTTTACAAAACTCAGTTGAATTATGCAGAACATTATGATTAAATTTAATAAAATCTTAATTAATTTAACCTGCATGAAGATTTAAAAAAAAAAAAAATCAGCTTGATACTATTGCAATTGTATACTTTTGCAGTTAAGAGTACCCATGAGCACTTGATAAAGGCTTTTACACTGAAGTGAAATAATGCATATTGCATTATCGCACCAACCATTAACAGCACTTCATCTGTTGTCAACTCCAGGCTCCAGTGTACCTTAATGTACAATACTTACAGAGACAGGGGTTTTTATTTTCAAAATGTTATTTTGCTTAAAGGTATTTATGTTGATATGGCTGGTGCTGCCAAATGCTGTTATAGTTTTATTCATTGTGGGTCAGTAAGTTTTGACTTTGTTCTGCTCAGTTGTACATGCACACAGGTTGAACAGGGGGAGCTCTGGGAGACACCTGCACCCCCACAGAGGTATGGACTGAACCTGGGTGATGAATAAAGGCTTGTCAATGCCAACTTAGTGTGTCAGTGAATTTAAAGAAAAATTATGAATTAACCAACAAGGTCCGCAGATTAAAGCAGAGAAATGGTTCTGAGCAGGTTGCCATTGGTGTGTATGGCCTTTGTAGAAGAATGGTCCAGTGTTAAAAATTATACTTAGTTTTTGTTGTGTGCACAAGCCGCTTTTATTCGAATTAGTTTTAACTGGTTTACTTTATGTGTCTTTATGAATGGTGAATGGTTTTAGTTCATAACCTTCTGACCTCATGTAATTCTTTCTCTGACTACTACATCTGATACTGGAGTAGTTAAAACTTTGAGAAAATATATTTCTCATTGTAGACATGACATTCCAATTGATTTTTTGCTTCTTTTTTCTTTCTCTAAAAGTCTTTTTGAGACTATTTGGACTCAGTGGGATTTCTTTTTAAATACTCAAGAAAAAAAACATTACATTTCTCAATATTAGATTAAGATATTTTAAAACAGAAATAAATAAATAAAGATAGTGAAATAAACTTCTAGATTAATTTGTTAACTTAAAAGCATTTTAAACCGAAACACCAAAATAAACCTGTTCCCCTTGAAGGATCCTACCGGAAATGACGCAATGTCTGGCATAGATTGTTCAACACGAAGAAGAACCACTTCAACTGTCAATTGCTCGCGCATGCGCTGTTTGCGCTTTACTGCTACATTAAACTTGAGATTACATAGCTGTCAAAACTCAGTTACTTGATGATTTTAATGGATAAATATCTTTTAAATATCCTGGGACGAGGCCTCCAATTTAGCATCATGTAAAGTCTTTACCCACACAGTCTGCATTACGTTTACACGTTCAGAGTTAACCTCCACAGACCGGCTGCTCTGACCTCCTGCCCGCTGCGGTTCGTGGTTCTCAGAAATCACGGCAGAGTGAGACCTCTTCACAGTCCGTGATCACTTGTCTGCATGGCCGCGATTATCCGATGTGTAGCACTAAAGTCTCATGTTGTCTGCAGCTCTGTGGGGAGGTGAGGCGATGCTGAACACTCACACAACGACTTGAACACAGGAGAGCAGTCAGGGAAGGTTCACACACTCAGACCTTTGAACGTAGTCCTACTTCTTCCTGGTAGCTGTTGTGTTTAGGTTTGTGTGTAAACTGTACCGTACTGTATTTATCTTAAAGCTGTAGTCATTGTTTTTAATTTTAACACACAAAGCAGTACTGTTATTTAATGCATGAACTGAGACATTAAATGCTGCTTACAGAATGATGTCGCTGTAAAAATCACAATATGAAAAGCCTCGAATGTGATGCTGTGAAATTGGGACTTTCTGCATAACATTTTGCAGCCAGTACTTCTTTACATTTATCTTAAGACCCCGTGACAAGGTTAGTAATCATTAATTAATTATTGTCTCAACTGGTTATTGTTTGATTTTATTCACAGGCGGATGTCATAATTGGATTAAATATTTACTGTAACTTTGTCTTGTAACTCCTCCCATTCAGACCACTGTTCATTTAATTTCCTCTCCTGCTGCTCAAAGGTTGTTTTCAGCTGACCGTCACTGGTTCCAGTCTGTGAGAGGAACATACACTTGTTTGTCTTCCTCACACTCAGCTACAGGTAGGTGGAGTTATTCTGTTAAAACATCATGCTTTTACCAAGTGGATCAAACAATAATCAGGAAGTTGGATGAACAATTACAGTGTTTTGGACTGAAGTGTGTGCTCTACAGGTTCCAGGATGAGTAAGAAGCTGCTGGTGGATGTAGACTGTGGTGTGGATGATGCTCAGGCCATCATGTTGGCGCTGGCCGCCCCCAACGTGAAGCTCCTGGGCGTCACCTGTGTGCATGGAAACACCACGGTGGAGAATGTGTGTAAGAACACACTGCGAGTTCTGCAAGCCTGCAATAAACTGGAGGTGGGTGCAGCACCGGTGCGAGTCTTCTGTCCAGTGCAGTTTCTCATCCATGATTTTCTTTACAGTCCCTGTGTTGCGTGACGTTAATTGGAATTTACTGGCATCATGTGAGAAGTAATGCTGCTGGTTTTGATAAAACTGAGAAACAGGGAGTTGTTGTTCCTCAGGCCACATGACTTGAGGCAGGAATGAGACAACCAGAACAAGGTCAGTTAACTTAAGTACGGTTGATGCATTTTAATACAAAAAAGAGTTGTTTAGAAAAAGAAATTATAATAATAATTATTATTATTATATTACACAAAATTACTGGGTTATAAGTTTTAAATAAATAAAATTCTCATAATCTTTGAAGCAGATTTTCCATTAATCAATAAAGATGGACAGGCTCACACTAGTGAATAAAAAAATAAAAATAACACTACGAGCTTTTCTTCTCTTGAATTGTTGGGTTACATTTTTTGAGTTAATGAAATGCAGCAGCCCCGGTTTATGCCTGACTAGAGACCAGTTTTTCTTGATATTGGTCCCCGTCTCTCTCCTCCTTCAAGTGTCAAGATAAGTGAGTAAATGGCCTCAAAAAGTACTTCAGACAACTTCACGTAGTCCTGATTGGTTAACCAACAAGTGAAATCAACACAGGACAGAATTCTGACCTCTGGTGTGTTGATCTGTCCCAGATTCCAGTGTTTAAAGGAGCTGCTAAGCCGATCCTTGGGAACAGAATCGATGCCGGAGCCTTCCACGGGCAGGACGGCCTGGGAGACGCTCCTGACCCCAACGCTCCTGATCTGGACCTGGTTCAGAAGGAGGACGCTGTGTCGGCTATGATCAGAATTGTTAATGAGAACCCAGGAGAGGTGAGAGATGGGGAAGAGCACTGTGTGTGTGTGTGTGTGTGTGTGTGTGTGTGTGTGTGCGCGCCCCTCTCGCATGTCCTGAATCTGTCTGGGTGTGTTTCCCAGGTATCTCTGGTTGCCACGGCACCCCTGACCAACTTGGCTCTGGCTGTGAGGATGGATCCATCGTTACCGAGCAAACTCCGAGGGCTGTACATCATGGGAGGCAACACTGAATGTCAGTAAAAGCACTAAGGGTTTGACAAAATAATTTCAAGAAACATTTTATTTGAATAGTTTTCCTCGAACTTGGCCCAGAAATGACCGGGGTCCATATGCATAAAGATTTCTAGGACAAAGAGTTGCTCTGAGGGAGAAAATTATTAGAATCCAGTTTTCTAAGAATTTCCCCTTAAAGCTTAGACCAGGGCCACGTAATTCATCATAGCATCTTAGATCAGTGCAGCTTTTCTTTCAGACTGTTTTAGATTTTTGGCCAGTGGAAAAAAAAAAGAAATTTATTATGTCAGTGTGACATTTTTCACCTCAAAATATTACACTTTGAGCGTAGTGTCTGTGATTGCAGTCTAATCCTGGTCCATACAGCTTCCTCATTATTCTGTTCACCCTGCAGCTCGGGGAAACACTACAGTCTGCGGTGAATTCAATTTTACCGCTGATCCAGAAGCTGCCTACATTGTGCTGAACGACTACCAGTGTCCCATCTACTTGGCCTGCTGGGAGTTCACCTGCTACAGCAAGCTGTCATGGGTACCGCTTTTTCTTTAATACATTTAGATTCATGTATCGTGAAGGAAAACTAACACAGCATGTTTGTGTTTTCCCATTTCAGGAGTTCTGTGACGCCTGGTTAGCGCAGGACACCGACAAAGCTCGCTTCATGGCCCGGATCTTCCACCACAGCATCGAGGTGTCGCAGAGCGAACGGTTCGAGAAGGAGTTCATCACCGGCACGGGCTTCATATCCTGCGACTCGTACGCCATGGCTGCTGCTGTGGATGATTCATTCATTATAGAAAGCGACCATTACCCTGTGAGCGTGGAGCTGACGGGCACACACACCAGGGGCATGATGATAGTGGACACTGTGGGTTTTCTGAAAAAGGCTGGCAAGGCGTTTATAATGAAGAAGGTGGATATGGAGAAGTTTAAGCAGATGATGATGGCTGCTTTGAAATGACACGGGCATCAGTGACCGTGTTGTTCCCGTCCACTTTTTTTAAATCAGTTTGTTATTTGACCAACATAATGCTAGAAAGACAGTTTTATTAATACATTGGAAGTATGCTTGTGTTTTTCATAACAGTACCTCAATAAATTTTAATAGAAACTTTCCTTTTATTACATATGTTTTAGAATTACACAGAATACACACATACGTACACACTCATCCTAATACAACATATTTTCTTTAAAGGACTCAAGATGCTCAAAGCTCCAGATGTGATGCTGTTTTTTTTTTTTCCTGTTGTACGTCAGAGTTCTCTTATAATTTGTAGTCCTTCGCGACCAACTTTCACATGTGTCATACTGACGGGCTATTTGTGATGCAGGACGTACACTGGCACAGGAGCAGCCGCTATGATTTCTCAGCTGCTCATCCAGTATTCACTCAAACACATGGTGACATCACTTGGTTCCTCAGTCTCCTTTCCTCCCTCTGAATCTCGACCTTGTGTCCAGCTGCAGACATGAGGATGAGACATTGGTCAGTCATTGGAAAACAAAAACATGATTTCCTGTTCATTTCACTCTTCCACTGCCCTTTTATTTGTACATACAGCTACCTATAATCAACACTTTACCAAAGCTCTACCAGACTTACCATTGATCTCTTGCACTCAAAGAAGGACGTCTGCAGGGCTTTGCAGTGGCCTTCCTTCAGACACTCACTAGGCAACTTTCCCTCCTAATCAAACAAGAAGTCAGTTTGAATACTGAAGAAGTAAACCGTGCATTTCACCATTACACACATGAGAATATGACAAGAAATGCTACTAATGCTGCATCTCAATCAGGAGCAACAAGAGCAGTGAGTGTGTCTTATTCATGTTTTAATTTCTGCTCTCAGGACGACCAAAGACAAATCTTTAAACAAACTCCCAATGATCCAAAATACAGCCACATGTCTTCTCACCAGAACTTAAAGTAGGAAACACATTATTTCAATTTTCAAACCTCTTCACTGGCTCCCTGTCGTTTTAGACTTTATTTCAACATCTTGCTTCTAGTATACCTTAAGCTTTTGGCTTTTTATCTCATATGCTCCACCCATAGACTGTATATGGGAATAGAAAGAGAAAGTCTTTATTGTTGTTGCACATCAGTGTATGCAACATAACTGGTGCATAAACTCATTTAATCATTAAGTAGATATTAAGCTTCAAAGGGAGGAAGGTTTAGGGGTGTGGTTAGTTTGATTGACAGCTCTGTCATCAATGAGAGCAGCCCTAAACTCCAGTCTCATACACACGAGGCAGTATCCTCAGGTCAAGGCTCACACCCGCCTCCTCACCTCCAAATATGGTCACTTCTGGTTCCAAAAATCCATCATGGCGACGCTAAAATGCCAAACTCCTGGGTGCAAAATGCATCTCCAAAAATTAATGGTTGATGTTACGTTAGCTTCGTTCATTCAGTCTATGGCTCGCCTCAAATGTTACATACAGCTGAACAACCGTGTTTTATTAAGACTGGGTAGCTCTTCGGTTAAGATAATGCCAACTCTGTATTATCTGACACAGTATTAGCAAGTAAGCTAACAAAGGATTAAATAAAAGTAACGTTGTTTATATTGAATTGAATTGTAAGGTGCGTATTTTACCAACAATATCAAGTCATGTCTAACACATACACCTTAGACGGACGGTTTTTACAGTGAAGTCTGGCGTGGCGCAGGATAACAGTGGTAAGGTGCACGGTTAACCCCCATTCATGACCTCAGCACTAGCTAGCCAAATGTTAGCTAGATTATTTACTTTAGAAAATAGTGGTTTCCTTTACGCTCTTCTTAATGGGTCTGGAAGATTGTGGGCAGTTGTTAAACTCTTGACTAGTACAGGTTTGTTTTAACGTGTACACCCGCAGTTAACTTACCTTCACAACACAGTCGTGCTGAAGGAGACATGCCTTAAAGTCTTCTCTGATTCCAGAGCAGGCTCGGCTGTCCTCCTCTTTATCCTCGTAGTATTTCGGCATTGTTCGGACTTCACATTAACACCAGTGATACCTCACTAACAAACTCTGGAGTGTAAGTATCGGCTAGTTATCAGCAGGGGCATCGATGTTGTTATGAAAACTGTCAGCCGCCATGTTTCTTAAACAGCATGATGGGAAAGCGGAAGTGTGTAGCGCAAAGTGGTGCATGCTGGGAAGGCTTGTAGTTTCTTATGGATGTTTAGAATGTAAACAAATCAACCACTTGTGGAAAGTTAGCAGGGTGTGTCAATTGTATTTTCCAGTTTACAATTGGTTACTTTGTTTTCAGTCCGTTATCTCAAAGCTACTTTCAAATCAACCCTGGTGATGTAGATGACATGAGTAATAATGCAAGTAGAACAAAATCACAACTCAAAATGGCCATGACTTCTAACAACTTTCATCATTTATTTAGAAGATGTCCATGAAAAAAAAATGATGCCAAAATCATCAGAGTCCAGGCATACACATGTACATGATGAAGGCACATGAACTGATGGGTGCTGGGGTGGGGAGGGGGGTTGTATGGAGCAACTTTCGACAAATGCAGTAGGGACATCCCAGTCACATGAACTATTTCATGCTGTGGACATGCATTCAAATTGTTTGTGTGTAGACGCAGAAGAGGAACACGAGCCAATCCTGTCAGCATTAATGAAACTGTCCTTCCCACTTTAAGTGGTTTGCTCCTATCTGCTGCCAAATAACATAATTTGATGAAGAGGCAGAAACAGAACCACTTTACTTGAATACAGCTCTAGTGTAGACAGTCTGATTGGGGATGAGGGAGTTGAAATGCTGGCTCTGACCAAAGAAAAAGACAATGTTTATAAATTACAAATAATCATACACATGAACAAGCATGAATAGCAAAAAAAACCTATCCCATTTTCATATGAATTCCACCTAAAGGCACTTCACTACCCCCCTTGAATAAACCACTAACATGTAAAATGAGTGAAGTTTCACTTAAAAATAGCTTCCACTCAAAGCATCTGTCACACACACAAAACATGTCAAGTACATTTTTAAAAACTATTGAGGCAAAAAAAGAGTGAACGTGAAAGAGAGAGAGAGAGAGAAAGAGATGATGCTTGTTGTTGTTTATATATATTATATATATATACAATCAGTGGTGCACTCTGCAATGGTCAGTAGTCATAATATTTTGTCCAGTCATAAATCCGATGTGTGAATGGACAAAATGAAATGTAAAGTGGATTTGGAGGAAGCTGTGGGAAGATGGGAAACTGGGTACAATAATGAAGTTTGTGATTGTAACAAACAAAAAAAAAGAAAGAAAAGTGAAAAGCAGTGCAAATTACGCTGTTTCAGATGGTGATCTGATCAAACCACTCCCACATTTACCACTTC
>OOFC01029363.1:0-15224 GCA_900323345.1 Pseudochromis fuscus | reverse complement strand
AAAAAAAAAAAAAAAAAAAAAAAAAATCATTCTTGTGATCAAACTAACCCACGAACATCAAACCTGGTTTTCACTTGAGCACATGTGTCGACGCATCCTGCTTCAGACCTGCTGGAAAAACCCAGCAGACCACAGCCCAGCCCTCCATCAGCCTCTGATGTGGAGGAGCCTTTAAATTAAATCAAGCATCCCAAGCCTGTCATCTCATTACCAGTGGAAACACACACACACACACACACACACACACACACACAGCAACATATCACTATCTCCGCAGTGACTTCCCTTACAGCTGCTCTCCTCTTTTACTTTGACTAGGGTTGGGTACCGAAATTTGGTTCCAAGTAGGAACCGAATTAAATTTAGTGAGTACCGGGTACCCATAAAAAATTATAATTTCGGTTCCGCTCATCGGTTCCTAGATGCGCTAATTTTACACAACGACTGCAGACGGACTTTAGATATCTGCCAGGACCTGTCTGTTACGTATCTAACACGTCACTTGACACCACATGGCAACAGGAAATGGACCGGGGGAACCGGTCGAAACATAGACATATACACTTGACGCCTCACCGACTGGATGGAACATACGTCAGTGTGTCCGCCATCTTACGAGGGTCATTTGTCGAGACTTCAGCATTGATGATGAATCACTGCTCTGCGTGGGGTTGGTCAAACCGGCAAAATAACAACAACGACTGCGTGGAATTACCTCCCACAGGTAGGAAAATATGTTTTGTTGTTGTTGTGTTTAATAATTTATTTTTTTTATTTTAATGAACTAAAAATGAACGCAATGATTCTTCACAGTCACGTAAACAGGGCAGCGCAGACTTGACACTCACAATATGGCGGCCGCTCTGACGTATCGGAGCGGTGGGTGGACACAGGCTCTGTGGCGTCTAGTGTATATGTCTATGGGTCGAAAGTGAGTCTGAGCGGCGAACGTGGAAAATGCAACACGTGTGGGAAATTAATATGTTAAACATACATGTGGCTTCCTGTTTTTTTGTTTTTGTAATCGAAATAAGGAATCATTAGGAAGCGGAATTGATAAGCAGAACTGAAATGGGAATCGGATTCATAAAAATCCTGCGAGTGGATCCAAACACAATTTAAAATTCAACTGAAACTCTTTAAGATCACAAACAACTCTTCACAATGACTCTGTGACCTTCAAACACACAGAGCTGCAGTGTGTTGCTGACGCTCTGTGATTATGCACGACATACCTGCCTCCTGCTCCCTGCCTCCTGCTGTGTAATGTAATGTCTCAGACATTTCCATAAAGCTGGGCCGTTGTGTGTTTTCACTGAACACACACAGCCACTGTATTGGGAAAAACCCAAGGAACAAATTATCTCTCGGAAAAAAAAGTTGCTGATGTGTTTGGAGGCGGAGGTAACAATAACTGCGATGCATTCAGCTGCTTCCAGGGCTGTTGCATTATGAATTTCTCCTTTCTGGACCACTTAGTAATACATTCGTTTCAGTGCTGTGAAAAGGGCAGAGTACAGTACAGTCTCCGGGATCAGCTGACAACACACACACTGTTGAGTCGAACATGTACAGACTTAATCATTTGTATGGAAAACAGAGGCTGAGGGAGGACTGCATCATCAATGAAGTCTCCACTAAAACTATTATTATTGTATTACTCCTCACACAGGCAGGGCTGGACACATCCAAACAGTTTCTAACATGATCCAGGACCAGCAACACACTGAGTAACTGTGATGTTATACGGCAGTGTTGTGCGTTGCTGGTGGTGTTATCATTTTCCTGAGGTGTGATTAGCCAGCAGTGACCTCACACTGACTCAGCTTGGAGCCCAGGACCCCGGGCAGGGCGGCAACGATGTGCCGGGACGTACAGTAAACACTCATTACGGAAAACACCCGACAGCACCGCTACACAAAAACACACAGAAATGAATGCAGCACACACACATCAACGCTGTTTCACGCTCCGCTGCTCCCCGAGACGCCGCTTCACGCTCGACTTGCCGCAGTGAAAACACTGAAACGGGAGCATCCTCCTCCAGACATACTGCCACTGACACTAATGCACGTCTCTCCCGCTCTCTTGTTCACCTTCAAACTGGTTTTTTCATGTTTTATTTGTGCGACTGTTGCGACAAATTACAGGGAAAAAACAACAACATGAAGTGTGTAAGTGCAGCGTTTGGAAACCACAAGCTTCCAAAACAGCTCAGTGCTTCTCGCTGTAGAAATGTCTGATAAACACCAGTCTGACAAAAACATATATAGGGTGTTCAGCTTTATTTATATATGTAGAAAAATGCAGAACTCCATACGATCTTTGCAAGCTGTACAACCACACACTGTGTATAGAAATGGACTAAAAGAAAAAATGCAATACCCCTGAGGGCCACTAGATGCTAGCCCCAAAAAACTCTCCAAATATACTTCCAAATATTCATAAATAGTCATTTTCAATAATAAATCCAAAACATTTTTCCACGTCATTAGCTCACCATCAAAAAATGGTAAGTGGAGTACATTTATGTAGCGCTTTCTTGATTTTAGCTAGGTCCCAAAGCGCTTTACAAGGCAACTCAGTCACACACTCACACACACGGCTACCGAGATGCCATGCAAGGTGCTATCCACCATTAGGGTTCAGTGTCTTGCCCAAGGACACTTTGACATGTGGACAGGATCGAACCCACAACCTTACGATTCATAGGCAACCCACTCTACCACCTGAGCCACAGCCGCCTGATGAACCTGGTGACCCCACCTCTTGACTCCTCCCGTCATATCCAAATATGGTCACTTCTGGGTCCAAACAACCAACATGGCCACGTTCAAATACCAAACTCCTGGATTCAGAATGAGAGTCCACAAACCAACATGCAAAGCTGCATTAACAACAACCACAAATCTTTAACGGTGCTTTTCCATAATAAGTGAAGGCAAAGATGTGAGTAGATGAATTTTATGACTCGACTTTGACTCTTGAGAAGGAGACGAGCTTCTCTCTGTTTCTGGGAAAAGGAGCAATATTTGCAACCTCCTTCATTGTTGATGGAAGAGGAGGTGGTCGTCATGGTTTCCAGAGGAAGTCCTTATGAACACAGCGTCCGTATATCACAGTGTTGTCATTTTAAAACCTGTCACATGACCTTTCTGTGCATCTGTATACCACATGTCTCCTCTCCTGCAGTGAAGGTTCTTCCTCTGATTCATCATCAATAATCAACCATCCTCATGTAACATCTGCCAGTGGAGAGATGAACATCGTCTGAGATTATTTAGCATCCTCACAAATCAATTTACTGTTTTAAAAAAGCTGGACTCACACAAAGGTGAGAACAACACATTCATACACAAGTACAGACTCAGAGTTTGTGTTGTTGCTGTGAACACCACCGGCCTGTCATCAGCTGGTAAACAAAGTCCAAAGCTGGCCTCCTGGTGTACGACTTCAGTGCAGCTAAATCGAGGTGTGTAAAACGACAGTCTACTGACAATCACTGTTGCATTTTTACTTTTGAATAACAGAGGAGGCGAGGCCGGTTTCTCCCTGAAGCTGCTGGACGAGGAGCAGACAGCCTCACAGGAAACAGCCCAACATGTTCACAGTGTTGGCTGCAGCTACTCAGACACTTGGCGGCTTCTCCACAGTCACATTTTTTCCTGCTAAGCCGCAGAGTTTGGAGAGAAACGGGCATTTAACAGAGAGAAATTTTAGATGTTGACAGATTCAAAGATCATTGACTCTGCATCTCTGCTGTTAACTGTTTGGAGTTGGGGAGAAAAGCACCAGTTAGCTCAGCACACAGCAGTAAACCTGTGTGAAGGATACGAGAGAAACTTGGTTTTCACAAGTAAAAAAATAATAATTTAAAGTCATCTTTATGGAATTTTTCCACATTTTTTTTTACAGGTTTTTCCACAATTTCTTAAAATATATGAAAATATTACAAAAAATTATATTAGATCAGGAAGTTTTTACATAGCAACACATACAATCTCAACTTGTTTAGTAACTTCTCAAATAATTATTTTTATTGAATAGATCAAACCATAAAATTTAAGTTTAATACTTTAAATGAATAAATTAATCAACATTTCAAAATTCATTAGTTGAGATTTATTTGGTCTCACAATTAAAATGTTGAATACATTTTTTTATCAGTTGTATGTAAAAACATCTTTTATGCATAATTAAGAATTTAAAAAAATTACACAAGATCTGATGTACAATTAAATATGGAAAATAAGATGTTTTTAGTTGTTTATTTTCCATCGTTACTGATCCACTTTTTCCCCCGACGCAAAGCTGGTAATGGCACATATTTAACTAGCGATGGTCAAAATGGACCAGAAACGATGCTGGAGTTATGTACCTGATGGTGAGGACATTTTTAAAGATACTCTATCAATCCCAAGTGTATGAGGTGCAGACCATCATCATGAGGAGGATGATGAATGTTCAACTGAAGACTTCCCAGTTTTCACCTTCTTCCATTTCCATGCTTCACTCCTCCACACAACACGTGCTCAGGTTATTTCTGTGTTATCTACAATCACCATCAGATCCTGTAAACACACTGAATCCATTCATAACTGTAAAACACTGATACAGCGCCTGTACCACAGGCTGTTTATAGAAATGAGACAAAACGTGCAGTACCACTGACTGCCACTAGAGGCAGTTAACCAATTCACTTCAACTTACAAATCCTCCTTTCAATCCTGAAATACTCAGTCAATACATCACACTTACACACATCCAAATTATTTATCATTAAGGGGATATTAGGCTTAAAAAAAGAGGAAGATTTAGGGGCGTGGCTAGTTTGATTGACAGCTCTGGTGTCCAATGATTGACAGGTGGTTTAGAGGCTCATACACCAGTGTCCTCAGCTTCCTCACTCCTCCCTTCATATCCAAATATGGTCACTTCTGGCTCCAAGCTTCAAACTGACACCACGTTAGCTTTGTCCTTTCCATACACAGTGTATGACCTGCAGCTTGCATCAGCATTTTCAGAAGGAAAACAGCTTTAAATCATTTAAACGGCGTAAATAAGAAAGGTCAAATTAAGGCAAATGTCCTGCAGCTCCCAGACAGCAACATTTAAATCCAACAAACAAACTTTTCCTGGCTTGACGTTGGTGCAGTTTGCTGTGAAGGCGTCTCAGTGTCCTGCACAGTGTCCTAGAGGTAGAGCTGTGGCCCGTCAGACGGCAACCACGGGACGGGCTGTGACGTGAGCTGAGGTGCTCATGGGTCCCGTTAGCCACAGGCAGAGGACTAAAAACAGCAGCAGCCGACCCGGCAACAACCGAGGAGACACTGGGAGGAAAACACACTGACAACAGACAGCACAGTGTCGGAGCTGTTATGAGGTGAAACAACCGCCATCGTCCCCTGTCTGACAGATCAGCAACTATCACACACACTCTGAGGCGCTTTAAAGAACACACACTGACACTGTTCACCGCACAAACACACACACACAGAGTTTTGAACTACACAGTGTTGGTTCCAGTTACGTCTCGAACACAGAGTTAATATCTGAGGGTGTGATACATTCGCCGCCATGACACCTGCCAGACAGGATAGAGGAGGACGTCGCTCCGCCAGCAGACAACAGTCTGAATGAAAGTGGCAGCGAACTATCACGGCGACCAAAACTAAGTGGACACTGGAGGCAGGGGGACAGCTGAGTCAGGGCGAGGGCCAGAAGTTTGTTCAGGACTTCGAAAAGTGAAATAAGATCAAGGACATATCTGTACATCACATATGGGACCATAGACGGCAGGAGTGTGGTATCTGAATGCCGCCATGTTGGATTTTAAGGACCCAGAAGTGACCATATTTGGACATGAAGGGAGGAGCTCTGGTCTGTTTCTGTTTTTTCTGTAACTTTTTAAATAAAGAAAGGAAAAGAAAAGATGTGAATTTATATGACTAATGTAAAATAACATGACAAACACATCACTGTGATTTTTTTAAAATAAATTTTAGTTTTTTTGTTTTAAAAAATCCTGTAAAAACACATGCACACATTTCTCAGAATTACTTTTAATTATTTATTTTTATTACAGTTTCATCCTGTAAATACATTTATAAAAAATCATTAGTGATAATTAAAATAAAGGCCTGATTCTGTCCTTTTACAAAAAAAAAATTAACTGACAGATATTTGGAGGTTTTCACAACAAAAATCTTCAGTGAATGTACTTTTATTGTTTTTACATGTGGACATATTCTTCAATAAAGAAAAAAACTGAAATCCTACAAAACCTTCTGTAAAATAAAAGCTACAAACTGTAACTTAATCTATTTTTCATAAACTGCTTATTTTTAATCATTTTATAATATTTTGGTGCAAAACAAACTATTTCTCTAAAGTCTTCATCTGCCTCACAACACCTTCCCCTGAAACATGAAAGCAGCAAGGACACTTGTGCATTGTCCAACACACTCTTTTGTCCACAGCACAGGACACACCCACAGTGCTCACTCCAGAGCATGACAAAGCACATTAGCTGGACAATCCAGTGTGTGGCCTCCCTCCTGGGCTGCGCTGACTCAGCAGAACAAATGGTCAAATTGATAACGTGATACACATGTCGGAGGTCGGCCGGGCCGGCGTGGACGAGAGGCAGCTCAGAGGTGACAACGGTCTGTGTAACTTGAAGAGAATAATCCCAGGATTATACAGAGAGGTACAGGGTTACTGTCACATCACATTTACACACACACACACACACGATGATATACACAATCAGGTGGACATCAGATGTGGATTATGTCCTGGCAACTGGACACACAAACACACCAGTTACACCAGCACGGTTCACAGCACAACACAGTCCTGCAGCATGAAGACAGTTTGGATTGTAAGTATCTAATCAGGACCAGTCCACAGTATCAGACAACCCTTCCCACAGTTGCTTCATGAGAAACCACCATCGTGGTATCAGCCGCCTGCTGATAGGAGCGTGTTCAAGTTGAACTCCGTCCTGTTTCCTGTTTTTTTATTATTGCTACATTTTGGTTCATTAGCAAATTAAATTCTCCAGATTCTGTAGAAACGTGGGCCTTTGCATGTTGCTTCCAACTATTACAGCCTCTGAAAGAGTCGACTGTCAGCGTGTCTACCTCTGCCGGGGGCGGGGCTTACTGCACCACTCATGATGCAATCCAGCTGCCGAACAGGACGACGACACGTGCCTGGTTGCAACACAGGAGAGTTACTGTGTCGCAGCGTCTGACGCCGGGGGAGCGTCCAGGCTCGCTGACAGGTTGATGACACGATGGATGATGTGAGAGCGAAGCACGGCGGAGAAACAGGGGTGAAGAGATTGGAAAGTACACATGTAGTAATTTACAGCGCTGAATGCTGGGGGTAAATTAATGTCAGGCTGTGCACACCAACAAATACTGGAGGCTTGTTTTCTCAAGGCAGGTTTGAAGAGGTGAGGGTTAACAGAGGTCAACAGCAAGCATGTGAATATATCTGTCTGCAAATATTCACTTAGAAGAATACAAAACTGGAATATTAAACACTTTGGATGACAAAAATGATCAAACTTCAATGATATTTATTTCCTGGTAACAATAAATATCACATGATTTTCAGCAACTTCATCCATACACCTGTCAATCAATCTGCTGTTAGCGCAGTAATCAGTAGTTAGCTCTGTAACAAACTGTAAAGTGTTGGTTTGGATGTTTGCCGAGTTGCAAATGGTTCACCTATTAACAACTAGTTACTGTTCGGGTCTGTTGCTAGGTGACGATAAACAAATGTCTGATGGAGCCTGATGGTGTTCAGCAGGTTTGTTTTTGGTGACGGAGAAAGTGCAGCATGAGTAATGGCTTCTTTTTGGAGAGCTAATGTTATCTGGTAATGCTAACTAGCTAGCTGTAGTGTTTGGTTGTGTTTTAATGGTGCAATCAGATTTCTCCGAATGTTTTATCCCGCCTGCATGTCCCTGTAAAGAGGATTTTCTTGGACTCAGTGCAACTTTACCATTTGTAACATAAAATACAGCTGAGATATAAACACAGCAGGGCCGGTGTCCACACACACACACACACTCAGCTGATCCACACCTGCAGGGGGCACAGCTGAGACAGGTCTAAGGTCTCTGTTCTCACTGTGACATTGTCCTGAAGGGAGTGGGAGCCGCTCCAATGAAGGCGGGACACTGTGGTTAATAATCCAAAGTGAGTGAATTACATTCATGGCTTCAGGCGTGATCACGGCCTCGCTGTGACCTCACCTGATGCTCTGTGGTGTAAACCAGTCAGAGAAGAGAGGCGGCTGCATTCCTTCTGATTGTGGTGTAATTTACATGTTGTCGTCATTGAACCTTTTTGGTAGCAAGGAGCGCCACTTTGTTCAGATGTGTCGTCATTCTTTCATGTTTAATCAGTCTGATTTCAAGCTGCTCTGCACTGTCGGGTTTTTCTTCAGGTTTTATGAAAACAAGTCTTTTGGTTCACAGTCACACTGACTCTTTGATTTTAATCTTTGATTTGTATTCACATTTTCAAAACTTTCCACACAACGGTCCAAGTTATAAAGTCAGTTAATATCCATTTGTCTTTGTATACAATCTCATCTAACTCCAAAATCATGGATCTTTCTCATCTTATTTTAAAGGTTTGAACACAGAATAACAAAAATGAGAAAACCTGCTGGTGTGTTCCTTGTAATACACCCATAATAAACTCCAATAACTGCTACAAAATCAAGGTGAAACGTCTAAACGGTAAAAGATATCAAAGCATCGCCTCAGTCTACATAAGTTCAAGTCTTGAGGACCTGCTAACAGTTTGAATGATGTTTCCACTCTGCAGTATGTCAGAGCCAAGAGGCGTCAAACAGGGCATGGTTTGATCACTTTTTCACATCCCCCCATTCAAAGTCAACAGGAAAAATGTTGCGTTTGTTGCGATTTTTGTAAACACCATGCAACAAAAAGGCATAGCACACTGATTTAAGTACATTAGCATCTATAAGCAGTATAATAAATGTCACCAGTAGTAAACAGTGTAATTAAATGTTAAATGTTCTCAATTAAATGTTCAAAATCTTAAATAAAGTATAAAGTCTCAACATCAGCAGGAGCTAAAATACTTCAACAGCTGATCAGGATTGTGTTGTGAGGATTTTAACATTGTTAAATAACACAGGCCAAGTGACAGGAGATGAGAAAATGTGGATGAATTATGTCGAGATCACAACAGGAATGTGCTTTTTGATCTATGTGTGTTTCATTTTTACATATTTGGAACCAAAGGCCAAGTCTGTTGGATTGTTGTTGAGTTTCATGTTGCTAATAAAGCTTCCTCCACTCCCTGTTGTTTTCTAATGTCCACTGTCTACAGCAACGATGAGTCATTCACTGTCAGATATCATGTTGCCAAAAATGCAGCCAGAAAATGTCTACTGAGCGGTTTACTGTAAAAGGAAACTGATTTATACCAACAAGAAGATTTCATATCGTCTGCTGTATTCAGGCAGAACTGGCACATATACAGTAATGCAATGGTTGCTGAGTCATGCTTTGAGAGGGTTTGAATGTGTGAATGTTTCCTCTGTAGGATACAAGCTCATCAAGACAAACTGTCAGCACACATCCACCACAACAGTCCCTGCAGGGTGTCCCACTGCAGGCCTGACACAGTGCTGCTGTAGTGCTGATAAGAGTTACTGGTCCCTCATTCATCTCTCAGTGTGCTGGATGTGATGAGAGTGTACAGGCAGACTAACCCGGGCTAAGCTGGACTCAGTGGTCTATCTCCTCTCTCCATCTGCCAGGCTGTGGTGCTCATTAACAGCAGACTAACTGTTCCCTGGACTGAATTTCAAAATTTAATTCACACTGGGAGGGTTTAGCAGGAGGGCGGTGGTTAGTGCTGCTGCCTCAGAGACCTCTTCCTGTCTGGGTTTACATTTCTGTCAGGTCACCTGGTGGCGCTGTATCAGCTCTAGGTGTGAAGTGAGAGTCTGTCCTCCTCTATGTTAGCTGCACACGCTGTATATGAAAGGTGGATGCAGCAAGCGGGTGTCACAAGTGAAACAAAGTGCAATACCACTAATGGCCACTAGATGCTGGCTCAAAAACTCCAAGAGAGATATTAGCCTGAGAGTAAGATTTAGGGGCGGGGTTAGTTTGATTGACAGCTCTGGTCTCCAATGATTTATAGATGGTTTGGAGGCTCATTCACAGTGTCCTCAGGTTCAAGGTTTAGCCCCGCCTCCTTACTCCTCACTTCATATCCAAATATGGTCACTTCTGGATCCAAACCACCAACATGGCCACATTCAAATGCCAAACTCCTGACTTGTGAGGATTTAGAAAACATTAAAACCTCAAACTAACTGATAATAGCACAAAATCCACACATCACATGCTAAAACTGCTAAATTTAATTACCATATTTTCCGGACTATTGAGTGCACCTGTCTATAAGCCGCTATTGAATTTATTCGAACAGTTTCATGTGGTCCACTCTGACCGGGTCTGATGTGACGACGCTAAATGTATCGGCGGCACGGAGCTTGCTAGCTTGTAAAAAGCTAACAAGCTTCGTGCCGCCGATACATGAGAAACACTGGTGTTTACGTTCAAAGCGTTGGAAAAAAGTAGCAGCTTATAGTCCGGAAAATACGGTATGTTTGTTTGATACTGGCAACATGTTTCAAAAAAGCAAGGATACTTTTTGAAACATGTTACATTGCACACCTGGAGGAACATCTCACCATTTATTACGTTAACAGGCAACAATTAACCTAGAAACATGAAAAGAATATAAAAAATCCCAGAGAGTGTTTCTTAGGAAAAATCATCCCATTCAGTTTGTATCTAAACTTCACACAGCATCCCAACTTCACATGAAACTGCTGGAGAGTAAAACCAGGCTACATCTCACATCCAGACCTGATGAATTATGGGATTGCGACACACACACGGAAATGCAAGCTTAACCGAAAAAAAAAAAAAAAATCCTCAGATTAGAGGAGAGAGCAGATTACGACTGGGGTCTGCGCCACAAAGGGTCCCACCACTGGGCAGATTTGCACCGACAGCGATGTGGGAAGATCACCAGGACGTGGGGATTTACAGCTGTTGCTATTGGTGACAATGACGGTCGGTGGCAGTGATGGAGACACACAAAGCGGGGGTTGCTTTTTTTAAACACAGGGCAATTTGAACGTGTCAGGAAAGCAGAGACTGTATTCAGTCAGAGGAAAAACAGGAGGAGGTTTTCACTGGGTTATAAATAGGGTGAGAAATCAAGTGAGTGAGAAGAGGAAGAGAAAGATGATGCTCATCATTGACACGTTCAATCCATCTCTTTATGTTGATCTGTGTGGATCTGCTGCTACTAATTATTATACATATGGTTTGGATCATCAGTATTAAAGCAGTTAAATGAAAAAATGTATTGACGGAGTATTTCAGGATTGAAAATTAATTTTAAAAAAAGTCAATTGGAGCCAGAGTTGTTTTTTTGTTTTTTTTGCAGCTAGCACCTAGTGGCTTTCAGGAGTATTACCGTAATTTCTGCACTATTGAGCACCCTGAATTTAAGCCACACCAACTAAATTTAAAAAGGAAAAAAAAAATTGTACATATATAGGCAGCACTTTACTATAAGCTGATTGAATTGTGAATGGACCATATGGACGTGTCCATATGTCTCCAACGTCTCACAATTGATTCATTGATGCCAAGGCTAGTGCAGCAGCTTCAACAACCAGATCGATAACTTTAACTTCAAAGCTGCATCATGCATTTCTTTGTGTGTTTTCCATGATGAGGGTGTATGCATGAAGCGCAAATGACTGATCTGCAGAATTTAATGTGAGTGCGTTTGAATTTATTCGAACAGTTTCATTGGTCCACTGTGACCTGCTCGGTGATTTCATTGGTCTGATGCAACGACGGTAAATGTATCAGCAGCATGATGCTCGTTAGCCCGTAAACATCCATAAATTAGCTGTGTCATTGTTTAAGTTGCAGGGTTCAAAACGTTGGAAAAAAGTTGGGGCTTATACGCCAAGAATTACGGTAGACTTTTTTTGGACTCATTCTTGAGCCCCACTCGATTTGTCCATGTCCACATACAGTCTAAGGATCCAACTAAGCATTGATTACTAGTGTGGCTGCTACTACAACAAGTTTGTAAGTTTTTGGCTCAGGTCTTTAAGGGAACAAACTAATGAAACAGAGGAACTCAAGAGGAACATCAAAACTCAAATAATCTGAGCATCATCTTGTTAAAGAGGGTGAAGAGCAGTGAATGTGTAAAGAAAGCTACAGAGACGTGTGTGGACATATGATAGGGACAGATAAAAGAAACCCAGAGCGAAAGGGGACAGGAAATACAGAAAACAGGCCACTCTCCTCCTCCTCTTCCTCCTCCACCCACTGCTGCGTCATCACCATCATGGCTCTGCCCTGTTGCCAAGCTGCTCCTCTGTGGTCGGACATAGGAACAGCTCTATACTCCTGTACACACCTCTGCAGCAGGCAGGGAGCGTCACTGCACAGACACATCATCTGCTCAGTGACATCACAGCTGTATCTTCTGCACATAAAGAACCGAGCACAGATTCCTCCAGCGTCCCACTCTCCTGCAGATTTATGTAGAAATTAGATTGATCCAGTGATGTTTTCTCCGTAATAAACAGATTTACCCTCATTAAATTTGTTGTTGATACAATGTTGTGCTGACCTATCTTTATCATTTTGCAGCTTAACCCAATTATGGCAATACTCCCGATGGCTGCAAATATCACAGAAAGGACAAAATCCAGCCGATAATCCCAGATTTAAAACATATCCTCAGTAACACACCAAACACAAAGGATTAACTCTGACACAAACACAGTATTTTTCATCTCATACTAAAACATCAATAATAATAATCATGATGATGTGACAGTATCTTGAGTGTGACTTCAGGTGTTAACAAAAAACAGCAATTGTAGTAAAATGATTATTGTCAAACAGATTAATTCATTTTAAATTATTGAAAAGGCCAAATTCTGAAAATTCTGAATGTGTCAATGTTTCCTATAAAACCAGGAACAGTCAGATCTTCTGCCATTAGAGTTTACACTTCAGCAGCATTTTATCAAAGCTGAATCCAGGGTTGGATCTGCTTAATAAATCTGAATCCTTCAAAGTATCTGCAGTTTTAGGAAAAGTCGAAAATATTTCATTAAATAAAAACAGGTTTTCAATCAAAAGCAGGATCTCTGATAAGTGTTGGGGCAGTGATCGGTAAAAAATTAGCTGTTTTCATCACTTTATTATTGTGGAAATCTACTGGTCCCACACGTAGATTTTATTTGGTAACTTAGCTTCATCAGAAAAGTCATCTTCAGTAACTTTAGTGAACTTTTTAAATAATCTTCTTGCCAAAAAATGTACCCAGTTTATTTTACATGCATAAACTGACTCAACCATTCATTCTGATCCACTTTGCTTTGTGGTCCTGTACAAGTTTCACAATAAAAGCCCTGTTCAGAAATGAAGGGTTTTTGTCCACTCAAACAGTAGAGGGCATTTAATTTGAAAACCTGCAGGTAGTGTTGAGCTGTGTGCAACAGTGTAACACAGGAAATAATATTAGAAATTAAAGTCCTGCATCTGATTCAATCTGGACTCAAATACAAGCCTGGTACCTTCTGCAGCTGAGGCTGTTTAATGAGACTGACTGAGTTTGACTATTTATAGCAACAAGGATCAAATATGTTAATGTAACAAAAAACTTCACTGTTGGTTTTCCAAAAATTAAAAAATAACTGAGGACCTGTAATAATAAACCATCCCTTAGAAATAAATCCTGGGCAAAGTAGTTTTATTTTACGACTAAAATGACATCAGCCAGTATAACACCACACTCAACACAACACACAAATCATGAGGTGACTGCTTAATTTGTAACACACTGCACACACACACACACACACACCCCTTTTGTGTTTTATAAATCAGCCTGTGTCACAGCAGAACCAGAAGCTCGACAGCTCCTCAGATCTCTGCTGCCCCACGGTCCACAGAGTGAACACTGTGGGGGTTAACGTTTAACGTGGGACCGTCCAGAGTCCTCCTCCGAGCTGAACTGACAGGGTCAGTCGGGGAAGTGGACTTTGAGGTTAAGCTGGTCTAGAGGCAGATTCAGTGCACATGGGCTCACACTGTAAACACATGCAGGTAAAAACAAGGTAAAATATTCCACCTGAAACATTTACTGTGTCAGTTCAAGCAAAGAAATCAACTGCAGAAGAAGTGTGTTTCTGTACATACACAAGTGAGTGTGTTCTTGTTTGTGTGTGTGTGTGTGTGTGTGTGTGTGTGCTCTGCTGTTCATCTGAAGCAGTAGCATTAGCTGTGGAGACAGGTTACAGAGACTGTGAATGCAAACACACTCGACTCCACCCCTACGAGGTCCTGCTGCAGAAAATGAAAGAGACAAGCCATTGATCAGGGAACCCCAGGAGCCTCAGACCGGACAGCCAGCCTCTTAAAGAGCTCGGCTCCAGTGTCTGGAGAGTCTGGAAAATTTTGCTGACTCAGAACCGGACTACAGGTCTTTATGGGACCAAGGACCACAACTCAGGACCTGTTCTCAAGTCCTGTTCTAAAATTATGGATGGATGGATGGATGGATGGATGATTGGATGGATGGATGGAGGATGGATGGATGGATGGATGGATGGATGGATGGAGGATGGAGGATGGATGGATGGATGGATGGATGGATGGATGATTGGATGGAGGATGGAGGATGGATGGAGGATGGATGGATGGATGGATGGATGGATGGATGATTGGATGGATGGATGGATGATTGGATGGATGGATGGATGGATGGATGGATGGATGGATGGATGGATGGATGGATGGATGGATGGATGGATGGATGGATGGATGATTGGATGGATGGATGGATGGATGGATGGATGATTGGATGGATGATTGGATGGATGGATGGATGGTTGGAGGGAGGGAGGGATGGATGGATGGATGTATGGGTGGATGGTGGATGGATGTATGGATGTATGGATGGATGCATGGATAGATGGATGGATGGATGGATGAATGGATGGATGAATGGATGTATGGATGGATGGATGGATGGATGGAGGATGGATGGATGGATGGATGGATGGATGGGGGGGGGGAGGGAGGGGTGGAGGGGTGGAGGGGG
>OOFC01029361.1:0-18989 GCA_900323345.1 Pseudochromis fuscus | reverse complement strand
TCTTTTTTTAAAAAAAAAATGCATTTACATCACCATTACATACAATACATCCATATTTTTTTATAGCACCGTGGCAGTTACACAGTCACTACATTTACATAAAAATACACGATGGCATGGAACAAACAGAAGGTATGTTTTTTATCCCCTTGGGTCGCCTGCGTATCATTTGAAAATTCAATCAAAACAGCATCACTATATTTTTTGTCCTTGTTAGCAGACTGGAGTGAAATCAGGAAAAAAGAACAAAAATGAACTCACTTAATTAAAACTTCAGATCAGAGAGTAAACAACATCCTCGAACCTGTTGTTTAAATTCTCAACTGCAACTCTGCTAAATTTCATGCAACAGAAGCAAAGCTCAACAAGGCTGCATCCATTTTTAATCACAGTGGTGCTCGATGGCCTCGTCATTGAACGCATCACCCTCAGTGACCTTCGAAAATTTGAGGCGATTTGCATTTTAATAACAGCCTGGTCCCGGTACAGACATGTTTAGGGTGGAAAGGGTTAAGAGTCAACAAAAAGTAATAAGGTCGTTGCTCTTTGGTCCGAGTGTGACGTCCACAATTCACTGCAGCTTTAAATTACACCACAGTGATTCGTACATCCTGCACTTGATGTTTCAGCAAAACTAGTTTGATTAAAATTGCATCAGTATTAAGACCAATTTATCAAAACTAAACTATTTTCAGAGTATTGGGGATGTAGCATTTGTATTTAATCATGTATTTAATAATGAATTTGGCATAAATGAAAGCATTGCTGGTGCATTTTATATTCATTTTGAGTAGCAGAGCTTTATTGAGCATTAGTAATTTCTTTAAATAAAAAAAAAAATGGCCAAGAACACTCTGTAAAATGAAAAAAAAAATTAAAAAAGGTATATATGCATATGTATATATATTCCTTTACAGCCTAAAGGTAATTACCATATTTTCCGGACTATTGAGCACACCTGTCTATAAGCCGCTATTGAATTTATTCGAACAGTTTCATGTGGTCCACTCTGACCGGGTCTGATGTGACGAGGCTAAATGTATCAGCGGCACGGAGCTTGCTAGCTTGTAAAAAGCTAACGAGCTTTGTGCTGCCGATACATGAGAAACACCGGGGTTTAAGCCGCAGGGTTCAAAGAAAAAAGTAGTGGCTTATAGTCCAGAAAATACGGTAAATGTCAAGATTAACAGTAACAAACTTTTACAAACTTTTTGAAAGAATGGTGACAAATGGTATATAATAAACATAACAATGCATTTATCTAATAATAATGTTTTTAATTCATTTATAAGATAAGATAAACATTAATTAAACAGAGTATTTTAATAATTGAATAAAGCTGACATTTTTTTGTATAATGAATCCATTTTTACACCACAAAACATATTCATGCACAAACAGGAATCTGCAGACTGTGTTAAACATCCACTAAAGCATCTAAAATACATTCAAATGTGTGATAACGTACTCAGAGGCAAATGAGAGGCACCCAAACATCGAAGTAGACCCGTGTACATGCGATACACTCCCTGCACACACACTTGCAGTATAAAAGCAAATGGAGCACAGCCATGTAGCTATTAGAGGAGAGCAGCCAGGTATCCGTCTGCCTCCTTACCACAACAGCTGTGCGCCTACTGCGGCTCTGTGCTTCATGTCACTGTATCCCCGACCGCCATATGGCACAGGCTCCGCCCCCCGTCGCAGAGCAAATTTAATATGAATAAATTAGACTCATTTGCGCATCGTGTTGGTCCAAAACCAGAGTATGGATTCTTTAAGGGAAAATTAATTATGTGAAAATTTTGGAGCCCCCTTTTTTTTTTTTTTTTTTTGCGGTGATGAATGTTTTGCTGCTGTGGCTGCTGCTAATGGATGAGGCAGCACCTCCACTAATGAGGTGCACCTCGCCTCATCCTTTAGGCTCGCTTTGGTGTTGCACAATTTGGTCGGTAATTACAAAGCATGAAGCAGATGCCATTTGGATCCATGAAGTGTATGAAACGATCACAGAGGGGAAATGATAGCTATTGTCTTTCCCTAATTCCTGTGAAACAAACGAGCGGATACAACCAGTTTGCTTGCTCTCACCTCTCAATGATTTTTTTTTTTTTTTTTTTGATGGAGAAACTTTTATCTTCTTGCTTCTGCTCAGAGGTAAATTCACATAATCCACTAATCACTGGACAATCACTGCAGATGGACCAGCTCCTACTTCAAAACGAATACATTAGCATAACATCTAACCCACGATAACAACAACAGGTGCTATTAACAGAGCCCTCTCCTCTTTTCTCCCTTGTTATCATTTGCTTAAGAAAGCTGTTTTCAACTTATTAACCTTTTATCTCAGAGGAAGTCTTGCCTGAGTCGAAGGACGCAGCATCAAATAGACCGTGAGAAGGAGATAGCGAGCAGAAAAAATAAAAAAGAGGAGCAGTTGTTGCCTTACAGGACATTGTGGACTGTAGATGATACAATAAAAGTGAAGAACTCTCAGATAGGAATCAAATTCTCCCTAATGCTTTTGGCTCCAGCACACTCCATTATGCGCAGATTGCTTTATTCTGATGGAGAGGGGTGGGGGGGATATAGCAGAGTGGTATTGTAGCTTGCAGTAGGATATTATATTCCATTAGTTCTTATGTTTTATCGAGATGGCTTCTGCACGCATCGGAGTACCTTAATTCCAACGTGATATGTGTCAACCTGAATAAACCCAAAAACGGCCAGCGTTGTAGAAAATCTCATCTGCTCATGTACCATTTAAGGTTTTGTTTTAATCATCAAACCAATGTGTTGGACCAGAAATCTGCCTGCTGATGATCTGTGTGTGTGTTCCCTCTCTTTTGCCTCGGGTGGATGGATCGTCCAATAGCCTTTTTCACAGAGCAAATACCATTTCTCTGCTCATGCTCCCAATTTTATCTGCTGACAAGGACGTATTGATCTCGCTTCTGAATCTAAGTAGCACAAGAAAGGTGTTATAGTTAAATATATTCCACGCAACGGCTCAGGGTGCACAGTGGGCAGCTTCAAAAGCACGCTGGTTATTTTGGGAGAAACTGTTGGCCATTGTCACTCTTCCATCACTTTGAAATTTTAGGCGTGGCAAAGAAAAATAAAACAAAATAAAACTGTCAAAAAAAGGCAATTTGAGCAAATCCCCCTCCACCACCCCCCTCACTCAGCATCTCCATCCGCTGCTCGCACTGCTCCTACGTTACCGCAGGGCAGTAGTTAAAGCTCTGCTCGTGACAGGTTGTGGATAAAGCGGCTCTGTGTGTCTTTATCGCGGTTGGTGTGTTGCTCAGCAGCAGCTGGCGGGTCGGGCCTCTAAAGAGCGTCTCCCTCCGCCTCGATTAGGTTCAGTAGAGTCATCGGCTGCGCTGTGCTCGCTTTCCAAGGTTGGCGGGTCCCTCAGACGCTCAGACACTCACTGCGCGATTACCCTGAGCATCACACTCACTGTTATCCAGGGGGCAGACAGATGATGTCAACACAGGAGGAAGGTGTGTGTTGGGTGGTGAGCCTGGTGTGAAGTTTAAAAACAGACATTAATACTTTAGGAGTTTTGGGGCGGGTATTTTGTGTGGCTATTATTTAAAAAACAATACCAAGGCTTTATTAATGTTTCACGTCAGTGTCGGGTTACAGTGTGATTTGCACTCATCTTTAACAAAAGCCTCACTGCAGCATAGGGTCATAGCATACACCAACTGCAAGCAGTGGAAATAGTTCAGCTTGTATCCATGGTAACGTGACACCACAGCGCAACCTCCGCACAATTATGACGATGTGACCCACTGTGATGAATACCTAGCAAATCTCCCCATGTCTTAACTCAAGATTGGAGTAGGATTTAATCAAATCTTGTAAATAACACATTTTCCGTTACACAATTTATCTGTAATTGTATCACATAAATCCTCAAATAATTACCTAAAGTGCCAAAGTTATCCAGCTACTATTTGAAGCTGACTTGTATTAGAGGCAGACCTTTATTTCTAGATTCTGCTGCATGATGAGTTCAATATGTCACATTAGCAGATGAAAATATTCAAGTCTTAATGAGAACTCAACACTTCCCTTAGCCATTTCACAATATAAGCTGACTACGAGAGTTTAAGTGGACTGGGCTTTTATTGTGAAATATTTGCAGGTACACTATGTTCACCTTTGTGCAAACAGTGTCTGTGTTACCTCCCATGAAGTCCGGCATTGACAGAGCTCACAGTGTTCACCACTGTAAAAACAACACAGTGCTCATCAATGTCACTTCTCTCTCACCGACCAATCAGAATAAAAAAGGAGGCGGGACTTACAGCATCAACACTATTAACCAAAATAGAAACAGGGGAGAAATTCCCTGGACCTGATCTTTTCCCCTTGTTTTAGCTTTGGGATGAAGTAAACTACAGTGACTTACTTCACAGCATAGCAATGCAGAAGTGCTACAAGGTGTTTTTTTTTTTATTTGTAACCTAGCAACAATAGACACTTGAGAGAAATGAAAATAAAACTGCTGTCTGTGGACTGTCCCCCCAGCCTGTATTTGGGGTCCAGCCTTTATTTGTTCATATTGACCCCAGTCCCAACTGTTATTAGACCTGATTTTAATTGAATACTGGCTGTAAAAAAATAACTAGTCAGCGACTTCAACACTGGCTGTTGGTCCAATGGCCTTTTGTTGCGGCCAATGAGCCACTCTTTCTGTTACATGTGTGTGAGAAGTAACATAACCATAGTCACTGTAAAATACATGTTCAACAGGGCTGATAAGGTTACCATAATGGGTCATATAAAAGCACTTTGTGTGAAATAAAGATTCTGAAACATGACCTGAACGGTAGACTAGATCACCAAGTTCACAGTCCAGTGCAGAAGTTATTCTCCTCCGCTACTGGTTTTCATGCATTTCCACACGAAAGGGAAATGACAAAGCAGAGTTGCTTGAGTTGGTAATGCAGCGTATTTCTTTTTCTTTTTGTATAGCTATCAGGCTCTGAAGTCTTCACGATGTTATTGTTTCAAAATAATGTACCTTTGATGAAAAGGATTTCTTGTTCACTGGTTTTTTCTAACTTTCATTCAAAGTTTCATTAAAGCTTCTTTTTTTTCTCCACAAAATTCAATGTAATCATCAATATTTTATTTATTTATTTTTTGGTGATTATTTTTGCCAGATTTCATACAAAAGTTAAATCATTAAACTGATTAAAGACATTATCCACCAAACATTACCAACCAATGACTATTACTTGTATATGACTGCCATATTTCTAGAAGCCAGGGTTGGAACACAGAACACAGACAATAAAATCAAGCATTCGATCATATCCTGTGGTGCTCCATGAACAAGCTGGCATAGTTTTTTTTCCTTTGTATTCCCATGAGGCAGTTGTACAGTCAAGCCACCGCATCAGAGATGGATGGTACTCACTGGCTACTATTGGATTTTTAATAAACAGACAAAATCGTCCCAATTTATCAGCCCATGCTCAGTCTGTACTGTACGTGTGATTGACCGTATATATTTCCTTGTGTCCATCCTAGTTTTTATTATATATATATTATTTTTTTTATAGCAGTGCTAGTCTGCAGGACCGCCTCGGTGCAGCTTGGAGGGGAATAAAAACGATCCTGAGTGAATACATGTGTTTGCAGATGTAATTTCCTGTGAGTAAAAGTAAAATAAGGTGGTTAGTCACCATTAATAAGGTCAGGGCTCTGTGCCTCAAGGCTTTAATTCTTCTTAATGAGATAAGGTCTGACTAAAGCTACTGTATGCACTCTCTGTCCACTGTCTATCTTATAATTTGTATCTCTCTTTTTTCCTTTCACTGATATAGTGATATACATTCATGGCTGACAGCAGCACTTACAGCCTCATCACTGAGGCTCTGCAGTGAGGCAGGGACTCAGTGGAAGCTCCAATTAACTCAATTGTTTGAAGTCACTGTCTTTAACTCGTCTTTGCCTTTTTCTTCATCTAATTTTTCCCATGATTACTTTTATAGGTTATGAAATATGCAGCTAGCTGTAATGTGGTAATCAGACCCTCTTTAAAAGTTATTCTCAGGAGCATCGTGAACATCTTCAATTGCAAATGCATAGTTTTATGTTGTATTAGCCCCGGTTTGTTTAATAGCCCATTCCAGATGGCCTGTCCACCCTTTTGCTTGGTTAAACATGGTGTGAAACTCTTATTTGTCATGGATCAAGAGCCAGGTTGTGATAAACTGGGGGCTTGTCCGAGCTGGGTAAATTTATAGTTGGATGTTTGTTAGTTTGTTTGTTGGTAAAGTTTTGCTAAATTCATTTGGCACGTAGCTGTGTTTACATGCTGATCAGATGATTGTGTCGTGATACGTGTTTGGTTCTTTTGTGACTGCTTTTGTTTGGATTTGTAAGCTTCACCATATGTTAGAGTTTGGGTATTAACCTCTGTGTTGTCTTTTTCTCTTTTTGGGAGGGAGTGATACAAAGAGAAGGTAAGTGTTTCCACCTCGTTGCACTGTGTTTGGAGTTTCCCTTGGCGAGGCTTTAGTGACGTTTCCCCTTTGGCCTGTATCCATTTGTTTGTTTTGCGGTGTTGTGGCGATGAGGTTAGTGTCAGCTGTTTTCTGACAGCTGGCTTGAGAGGTCGTCCGTGTGGGATTGACTGTCAGCAGGTTGTTTTACAAAATTCATAGTTTTCACTCAGAAATTCTGGACAGGTCTTGGTGCTTCAATTTTGCACATTGAAATTAGCTGTTTCACTGCCTGATTTGGGGGATTGACAAGAATCCAAAAAAGTTTAAGCCTTTGATAAACTCCTCCTAAACTAGGGACCATTCAGAGAGCGTGAACCTCCACCAAGGTATTATGCATGTCTGATTTTGATCAAAGCGTCTCAGATTGTAGACATTATCATCCTGGATTTTACCCAAAACATTTCTTTCTTCTTCTTCGTCGGCTCAGGCTGTACATAGAAACGCACAAAGCAAGCGTGACATCACCCATTGGTTTCTGCACATGCGCTTTCCACCCAGTTTGGTATTTGAACGTGGCCATGTTGGTTGTTTGGAACCAGAAGTGACCATATTTGGATATGACTGAGAAGTGATAAGGTGGGTCGGACCCTTGAACCTGAGAACACTGTTCAATCTGCATGAGACTCGACTTCAGGTCTCATTGGTGACCAGACCTGTTGATCAAGTTAAACACGCCCCCAAGTCTTTCTCCTTTTGAAGCCTAATGCCTTTTTAATGATGAAATGATTTTCATTTGAACCACCAGATCACTGAGAAGATAAATTCACTTTAGCTAATGACATCAGAATGAGTATTTTGTGATTAAAAATGACCATTTTTGAATTGAAGTCAATTGGACCCAGAGTTTTTTGGAGCCAGCCTCCAGAGGCTGCCAGGAGTATTACTTTTTTTTTGCACTTTTGCATTGGCCTCATTTTTGAACGAACTTGCTTTTATATAAACTCTATAGCTCAGACTCATGGACACAGCGTTGGTACTTTGCTGCACTCTACTGGTTCCCAATCACCTTTGTCTTTGTTAAAACAAAATAAAAGGGATTTTTTACAATTTTTTTGGAGAGGATCCAATCCCCATTTGTTCCTTCGGTGACATCCTATTGCTTAAAAAAAGTCAGTAGGTTTTCTGTAATGTTGCCAACAAACCATCTAACGTGGGCAAAAACCTGACCTCCTTGGTGGAGGTAGTAAAACTGTCAGATTAGGTGCTTGTCATATGTTATTTCTCATCACGACTGGTATGATGTCAGTCTATTGACCTATAATTCCCATTATTTTGTGTGTAACTTTCACTTACTGCTACCATTCAAATAATCAAGACATTAAAAGTCAAATTTACAGAGCACTCAAAGCACTTACTTGGATACCAGTACATCACTGCTACAGTACACTTGCTTACCTACACTATATTTACTCTTCACTCTATAAAAGTAGAGTGGATTGGCCATGAGAGAATACGTCTCCATGAGGTGTGTGTGTGCAGGTTAGTCTTTGACAGCATTACTGTGAAACCTCCTGCCTGTAGATGTTAGCGATAGTATAATTGAGAGGAGAGTTTAATATGATTTACTTCCTGAGGCCTTGAATCCCTGCGTGATAGGCAAAAAAAAAGACGAAGAAGAAGCAGCTTTGCCACACGGAGAAATGTTCTTTACTTATCAAAGAAGTTCATTTAACTTAACTGTTCTCCAGCAGAAGCTCGTCTGCACTTAAAGACTTTCTCAGATATGAAAAATTAAACATACCGCTGAAATGATCACTGGCTAGCTCCTTGCCTGCGGACTATCTTGATGGAGAAAGGCAAAAAAGAAAGGAAAAAAGTAAGTCTCAAACCCAAAAAAAAAAAAAAAATCAATGGATGTTTAAGCCACCTGAGCGATGATTGTGGAATTGATCCAAAGTGCATCGATGATGATGGTCAGCTAAAGACCACAGCAGCAGCAGCGGCAGCAGCTCTGTTTGAGGTGACTCTGTCCATCCCAAGGGGGGCAGACAACACAAATAAATAGATTTTGTTTCCCTCTCGCCGGGTTCCCAAAGCTCGTTCGGCCAAGGCTGAGGTGTTTCCCGTCGCGCTCTGACAGATTTCCGCAGCTGACACCGCCAATCCGTCTTCCCCCAGATTTGGATTGATGTAATGATCCCTCTGTTTCCTTGCAAAGAGGATGCCGCAGCTCTGAGTTATTTCATTTGCCATGCATTGAGTGGGTGTGATACAACTCTTAGCATTCATTATCTTACATAACGTGACAAGACGTATGGTTTGCAGAGGAGTCTGGTACATTTGCAGCGTTTAAACAGGTTGGTGCTGCTGACAGCTCCCAGATGGCTGCGGCTTGATAAAGAGGCTCAGCCCACTCTGCTACTACTGTAGTTGTAAGTAGGAGATGCATGGGCACACCCTGAAAGGCAACCTAGATGAGTTTTTGTGTATTTGGTGATGGTATGTTTCTGTATAAAAGCCTGTGCTGTAGTGGCCCATACGATTTGCTGGGGAACATCTGTGCTGCTGTGACGCTGTGAATAAATATCCATTGCCTTCTAGTCCCTTAAAAAATATCAAATGTTTTTATTTCTTTTGGCTCCAATTGTCAAGGACTCGCTCCTTCAGCAGTGCTGGATTCGTTCAAATCCTCAATTTCCTCTTACTGCTATCTTTCTACTTCCTGAACATTTTAAGAGACAAAAGATTCATTTGTAAAGCTTTTCAATCGCACGCAGTCTTCGCTAACCCTGAGAAGTTTATTTGGACGGTTGAGGTGAGTGAATGACTCTCTGGAGTTATTGGACAGCTGTTCTATCAGTTTCACTGGGTGCTGATTTAAATAAGCAACACACACTAAATGCAGGAAATATTAATATGTAATTGAAACTCTAAAAGATTAAACTCTTTCTGACAGATTAATAAGAAGTGCAGGTTGTCCATATGGCGGGAGGTATAACTATCAATTGCAATTTATTTTGCCTTTCATTACCTGTCACTCTGTGTTTTACGTACTGTGCGCAGGACTGTCTGTCTTTCAGCGACAGCTTCAAAACCATTTTATTTCTGTTCTGTTCCTTTGTGCCTCTGATGTGCCGTCACTAGTGATGTGCGATACCATGATTTCCTTTCCAAACCAATACTGAGTAAAATACAGACTGGTATCGGCAATACCGATCCGATACCGATATTTTGTGCATATACACCTAGTAAATTAAAAAAAGTAGTGTATTTCAATCATAGCTTCATAGAGACTGCAAGACAGCAGGGTAATTCATTTTCTTTTTAAACTCAGAAGTATATTGAGGTAGCAGCCTCATTTACTGCTGTCCTTAAGCATTATGCACTTACCCAGGTGGAAGAAAAAGAACCATATTTTCCATACTATTCACCGCACCTGTCTATAAGCCGCTATTGAATTTATTTGAACAGTTTCATGTGGTCCACTCTGACCGTGTCTGATGTGATGAGGCTAAATGTATCGGCGGCACGGAGCTTGCTAGCTTGTAAAAAGCCAACAAGCTTCGTGCCGCCGATACTTGAGCCACACCGGTGTTTAAGCCGCAGGGTTCAAAGCGTCGGAAAAAAGTAGCGGCTATAATCCGGAAAATACGGTATTTCCCACCAACTGCGTATTATTGAGACAAGATCTCACATTTTCCACTGTGTTCCTGTTAATAATAAATACCTCAAATGACTGAAGTATCAAAAGTATCGATATTTTGATTTGAGAATAGATTTTAGTAGATTTTAGTATTGATCCGTACATCACTACTGACAGAGCAGTATGAGCGCAACAGTGAAGTTTGGTAAGGAGAAACAGAGGAAATCATTTGCATTTGAGTATATTTTTCCCTTTGTTAGTTGGTATCTTGTAGTAGAAAGTTGCAGGGGTCACGTAAAGCGCGGCTCGCTATAATCTGCAATTAATGAACTATATTCTGGATGTACTGAGCTCATAGGGCTCCACTGACTTCACATGTATAACCCGCTCAGTGATGAGATGAGGAGTAACCTTCAGTTCAGTAAGCTGATCTTTGTAGCTTGCCCTCAGGATGCACTGCTTCTTTTGGTTTTTAGATTTTAACATGCTTTGCAGCTACTGTCTCCACTCACTTATTTTGTACTTGAAATTCAATAAGTGTTTACAGCATACACTCCATTTCAATTGCACAGCGCTTAGCATAATAAGCTAATTAAAGGTACTTCACTCATGATGATAACATTTTTAGATTAAGGCACAATAAAATACACTGCAGTCAATCTTCTTTATAGACTGTAATAATATTTATAACTTGCTTACATAAACTGCACTTCCTTTCACTTCCATTATATTAATAAGGCTGCAGTACAGTAGGTCTGTACTGGAGTGGCGCAGTCCTCCCTGGTCCCTCCATCTACGTAGATATACAAAACAGCCACAATGGGATTCATTTGTCAAGGCCCACAGACGTTCAAACAGAAAACATTGTGGATGTGTGCAATCAAATATGCCTCAACAGCAAAGCAGCTTGTGTTTTGACAAAGCAAACATGGAGCATTTACATTATGTCCTGCTGATGCCAGGCCTCCTTTTTTTTTTGACAGAGTTTAATTAATGGAAATATCCAAAGCCTATTATTAAAGGACGGCAGTAAAGTTTGGAGTGTTTGGCTCAGCCGTCACCTTACGCAATCTCCGATGACAGGCCTGACACCCGATTCATTTGCATTTATTAAGATGAAAACACTTCAGCAGGACACTTGAGTCATTCAAGGATAAGGCTGTCACAGCCCTGTGCTTTTTCTATTGTCAACAAATCACAGCAAAAGACAAAACCAAAGATGTGTTAGCAGGCATTCTGTTCAAATCAACCCAGAGAGCTGTCTGTGCCCTTTGTTTCCAAATGAAAACATAAATAAGTGAAACTAAGTGAAATAAGTGAAAAATACCGTATTTTCCGCATTATGAGGTGCATCGGATTATAAGGCACATAGAATACAGACTACTGTAGTGGCTGGGGTTGTGTTGTCCATCCACTAGATGCAGCTACGCTAAAGTCAGTCATCAGTCAAACTTTGTTAATAGAAAACAAACCAACGTTCTGACAACTCAGTTCACTCCAAAACAAGCTAGTGCATTCACAATACGGTACCGTATGTACCGGTAGCTCTTACCGGTATTTGCGCCGCCTTCATTGAAAACAATGTATTTCCAACTCCATTTGTCACAGTTCAAAGCTACATGAACAGCTGTTGTATTTTTTTTCCCCGAGGTAACGACAGTGACGTAGTATTATCTTTTACCAACAGCAGGTACAACAGGTAGTGCAACTTTTTATCACATAGTTAGTGCATTCAGGCCATTTTGCTGCGGGTCTTTATACACACAAGTGATGTGGGACTGGAATTCCCCTTTACCGTTTTTACCACTGTTACTTCAGCGACGCCCCCTGACTATGGTTGCCATAATTAACCAATATTGATCCATATATAAAGTGCATCGGATTATAAGGCGCACTGTCGGTTTTTGAGAAAATTAAAGGCTTTTAGGTGGCGCTTATAGTGCGGAAAATACGGTATATTTGTTTAAAAAAAAAAAAAAAAAAAAAAACTTCAGCAACTATAAAACACTCAAGGAGCGCACACCTGAGCCAAGGCTTAATCCAGTTGTACTGATGCTACAGACTGAACATTGTTGCCCTCTTGTGGTGAAATAGCAACACTACCTTGTTGAAACATTAAAACACATTTTCACTCAGCAGTCATCACTCCCACCATGTGCTGAATTCAGAAATGCTCTAAATGCATGTAGATGGAGATCAGTGAGTGCAACAGTGGGTTGAAAATCTGGATGATATCCCATTATTCCCACCATGTCTGTGAATGTGAACAGACAGATCTTTGTTTCTATCTGTAGCATTGTTTTTCTTTTTACTGCAAAAGTTATGTACTACATTATTAATACGACTCATTTAAACAAAGAAGTAAAAAAAGCATGAAAATACTAGAAAGCACTCAGAGAGTGCAAACCAAGGCATAGACTGAACACTGCTGCCCTCTTGTGGTGAAACAGTAACACTATCTAATACCATCTTGTTAAAACATCCACCCATTATAAGAGATATGGATTTTTCTGGTCTGATTTTTTTCAGACACAATCCCATCATTCCCTGGTTAATACGCTGTCTCGGCAAAAATATTTTTTGAGGCCTGTTCAGCAGTTTTTTGTTAACAAGAGACAGAAAAACAAGCAAACCCCTGCAGGTAATAACGCCCTTAGCCGAGGTAATAATTTTTGGATAACACTGAAACTCAGAGTAATAAGTTCAGAAACAACAGTTTTGAAACATACAGTGCTTGGTAGAAACAATTTATCAATGCTATCAACAGGAAATGTATAAATGAAATATAGTTTTAATTATATCCATGTTTTTTTCTACCACATTTGTTCTACTCCTATATATGAAAAAAGGCTTTTTAATGAAAACAAAATGTCAATCACACTGCATTGCCTCTCCAAAATTATGCACGCATATGTGTAACCTGAATAACCTGACTCCCCATCTGCACTGATGCTAAAACAGTGAGACTCTGGCTCTCTGCGTCTTTACCTGCCAGCAAGTACTCTTACTGACTTCCCTTTCTTGTGTCATCCTGTCAAATCTGCACTTTAGGTTCTGTGCTAAATTTACTTGTAAATCACAAAGTGCTGAAGTATGGAGAGTAAGATAATCCACTGGGACAGGAAGCAGAGTGCAGGCCTCAGAACACTCGTGAGATCGCTGTTTAACATAAGGACATCAGACACAGATAATCTCCGTGCTGATGTGCGAGTCTCGCAGCCGGCGCCTCGTGCCCGTGCATAGGCAGGACGATGTTATTTTTGAGACAACACTCGCGCTGGTGCCGCTCGCTTGTGGAAGAAAAGGGGGGTTGTCAGTTTGCATTAGTTTATCTCAAGTACGTAGACAAGGGCCTGCAAAGTGGTGCTGTGTTTGAAAGTGGTCATACATGGGCTGACATGGTGGTTTGAGCAGGTCTTTAACAACATGATTAATACAGCTTCGCTCTAGGAGAAAGCTGTTTGCTATTACATCATTAGCCAATTGAATTAATTGGCAATTTTTTTTTTTCCAAATAGGCTGTTAGCAGTCTAACAGAGACAGGAGATAAGCCTGATGCAGGAGGAAAGAGATGATGCTGCATGTTGGTAGTATGAGATTTTTTTCATTATTATTATTATTATCAGTGTAATTATTATGTGTAAGAAGATGCATGAAAAGAGTCTCTGATTCTAGCTGCGTCCAGCACAAATTAAGCCCTGCTTATGTCTACTCGCCAGCTTTCAAGGCGAATATCCACACATAAGCTGCAACAGCCCCCCTTCCATCCAACCCTCTTTCAGATGGTAAAATACAGCTATTCCTGCCTAACAATCTTTCTGCATTTAGCCTGGGACACCACACAAGCCCTTCAGGGAGAAAATTGATCCCCTTGCCTGGTAGCGCCTTCTTGTCTTTCTCCAGTCACTGAGCAAATGCATCCTTTGAGCTTTCCCATTTTCTTCACTTTAGGAGAAATAAATCTGACTGGCAAACTCCTCTCTCTCTCTCTCTTTTTTTATTTTGTGTCCTTCTGTGTTTTCACCTCTCCGGCTTGGATGAACTGATGCCGAGCTCCCTGCAACCTTTGATTTAATCCCCTTGGTTTGTAGACGGCAGAAGCACAGAATCAGGCAGAATTAAGACCAGCGCCCTTGCCCTGCTATTGTGGAGGCAGGATTAATAGAAAACTGGTAGCACAACATCAGCAACCCGGCTAATGCTGTCGAGAGTGTTGTCGTGAATAGGGAACAACACAGGCTCTCAGGAGCTGTTGTGAGAATGAGTCATCTTCCATCTTCCTCTTTGCTTCTTTTGATCTTCTATTAGACATCAGCATAACTTGAGGTTTGAGGATTTAGCTGCTACTTGGGTGGGTTGATTTCTCATGCAGCCGAGATGTCAAGTGAAGAGCAGAGGAAAAGAAAAATCTAATAAATGTAGAAAGAAAATTGCAATTTTGAGTCAAACGTGGATGGGTGAAAGCAACATGTTGGGAAAACAAAAAAGCCATATAGCCATTTGTGAGAGCACTCTTTAACTCTCAAGTCTCAGCTGTTGAATTATTTGCAGCTCTACTGTCCTCTAGAGGAAAAGAAAGTACATCACACGTCATCCCCTCTGCAGTGTCTGCCAAAGCAAAAGTGTATGACAGCCCAAGGACGTTTATAGAGCAGGTGGAATGACTGCAGGGTGAAGAAAAAAAAAAAAAGTTCATCTCCTCAGTCATTCATCCCCATTTATTTGCTTATTCGGGTGCTGTGGCATTTCGATCTCGCAGGAATCACAATGCGGAGATTTGTTGATACAAATTATACAGGATATGTGCGCCATACGTCATTGATCGCTTCGGTCCACCTGATCCGGTCTGAAGTTCCCCTTTGATTTATCCACTCCATCCGTCTTCACAGCGACTGAGCGTTCAGGCTTTATGAAGTCTGTGTTTACCTGAGCACAGCTCGGCTGACCTTTTGGAAGAAGCTCTTTTTAAGGTGACAGCCACTTGCATTTTTTTGTGTGTGGAGTTAATACTGTCTTTGCTGTCGAGGCAAGACTCCCTGGAAATTTAAGATACCTGCAACCACCAGCCCATTTTGATGCATAAAGCGCAAAGATTTAAATAACTCGTATATTTTAACCTTGATGCTGACACATCTGAATGCGTAGCAGTGACAACCAATTTAGATGCAGGGTGAAATTGAATGATGGTGCATTCATTTAAATCAAATAGTTTCTGCCTGTTTGTGTGTATTAAAGAGTGATTTCTCCTTTTTTTCCTCCTTCTGTCATCATAAAATGGCGAATATATGTATGTGAAGTATCGTATTTCATTAAAAAGCCAATTAAAAGCTGGGTCTCTCGGGATGGCTGAGGGTCGTGGTTGATATGAACAGATAAAGGCCGAACCCCAAATATAGGTGGGGGGAAAGAGTGATGAATCAGGTCCTGTGTTCACAACCAGTGGTTTTTTCATTTCCATAGTGTTTCTATCAAGTGGTTATTGTTGCTAGGTTACGAGAACCACCTTGTAGCACTTCCTCCTGCTTGATTGTGAATCTCAAATGTCCGTAGTTCATTTCAGAAAAGTTAAGGCTAAAACTAGAAGAACTCAGTTTTCCACAGAATAACCAGAGTCTTCATCCTGATTGGTCAATGAGTAACCAATACTTGGATCATCCTCAACTGACAGCCGTGAACACAGTGGAAAAAGGCCTGAGGGAGTTTATGTGCCCAAGACACTGAGTGACTGCTGTTAATGTTGAACTTCATAGAGTTTGTATGGATAATAGACGCTAACCGCTGCCTGTGAACAGGTTGGTTAAACAGTGGCAGCAAATAATTCACAATAAAAGGCCCGTTAATCTGTGAAGTTTCTGTAAACTTAAAAAGTAATAGTGGGCTTGTTAGAGCCTGATATGTAACAATGACCCAAATTGTTATTAAAAAAAAAAAAAAAGTAAAACCCTAAATGTAACAAGTGGTTGATAATATAACAAGATGCTGACCCCACAAAGTAAATATTTTGCCCAAAATGTAACAACTTCTTGTAACATTTTGGCTTTCATTACATTTTTTTTTTAATAACAATTCTATCAAGTTGTTACATTGTTACATTTCAGGTCATTATTAGATATCGGGCTCTAACTTTTTTATTTGTATTAATGGCATAATGCAGTAACTTTTATGTTTTGATCCATTCTATTCCTGATCCGGTTTGAAGCATCACAACAAGGCATCATGTGGGAATATGATTCATTAAACTCATAAAACAGATGCAATTAAATATAAAGTCCTGCCAACAAGCCAGCTGGAAAGTATTTGCGTTTTAGGTCATTATAGCCTCGGCCACTTGTTCATTTACCTGCCAAATTGATTTGGGCGGCTGTGGCTCAGGTGGTAGAGCGGGTCGCCTGTGAATCGTAAGGTTGGGGATTCGATCCCTGCCTCCTCCTGTCCAAGTGTCCCTGGGCAAGACACTGAACCCTAAGTTGCTCCCAATAGTGGCTAGTGCCTTGCATGGCAGCTCTGTAGCCATTGGTGTGTGAGTGTGTGTGAATAGGTGAATGAGTTGCCTTGTAAACGCTTTGAGACCTAGCTCAGGTCATGAAAGTGCTATATAAATGTACTTCATTTACCATTTTCCCAGGTCCACAGTTGTGATATTCTTCTTTAAATCATGGTTTGGTATGTTCACCATATGCACAGTGGTGCTGAACCAGTGGAGAATCTTAAATTTATATATAATATTTCAACACCACAGACCTAATATTTCTCCCCTCAGATCTCAGCAAAGTTGGACTTTGCCATCATATCACATCATGGACTAAACAAATACTTTGGCAAACACAGTAGTTAGAGTATTATCAGATGTGAACAGTCCTGGAAGCTCGCTTTGAGAATAATTATCACAGTGCACTGTGGCTTTATCACTGACTGCCTTGTTGACGTTCAAGTCAGTAGCCTGCGGTTTTTTTGCCATTGAAGCCATCTTGATATTTTGCATTTTGGCACATATTAAATCCTGGGAATGTCTTTACACATGTATAAATAAGACACAGCATGTGCTCTGTGAGACATCGTGTGCTAATAGAGACTAAGCTATATGACTGTGAGCATGTCCAACGTGCTGAAATTGACAAGCCAATGCTGCTTTCAATTACGCAGCATTAAAATTTGAAATTTCCATTCACTGACTGATAATGAAATGCGGCACGGATTCGATGCGGCACTTGGTGTGGAGAATGGATACAGACAGCTAAGAAAATACAAATGCAAATTAATAAGTCTTATCATTTCTTTTAAAATATAATATCATGAAGCTTCAGTCAAAATGTGTTAAATTCGGCCCAGTTGTAAACTTGAGACGTGAAAAAAGGCTGGATGCAACTCACTGCTCTGCTGAAAATAAATGGGGCAGTAAACAAGTAAGCATCAGGTTTTGAGTGATATTAATATGACAGCACTTACATAATAATCTGTAAATGTGTTTTTTAAGCCTGACTGTTGACCCTCGTTTTGGGAAGGTTGTGTTTTCACCTGCATCAGTTTGTTGTGTGAGAAACAAAATAACTACGATCAACTGCTGAACACATCTCGAATTTGAGAATTTGATGATTTTAAAGTCAGTGTTGCTGTTTTACCACAAGAGGGCAACAGTGTTCAGTTTTTAGCATCAGTACAGCTGGATTACTGATGCTGCTTACTTACTTTATCAGATACAGACTACTCTTGTAACTTTTGTTGAATTTATTGTTGACTGTGTGTTCTTTATAGAGTATCTTTAATGTAAATTAAAAATGAATTAGACTGGAAATCAATGTTTGTAACTGCAATTGGATCACACTATTATATTTTTTTATGTACATCATTTTATATGTTTTATGTATGTTTTATACATATTTGAAAATTTCTGTGTCAAAAAAATCTACTTTAGTGTATAATATTATTTGTATTTTTTAACAGATTAAACTTTATTCTAATTTTTAATTTTAATATTGGCAATATATTTCTAAAATGTAGAAAGGTACCAGAAGTAAAAATTAACCATAAAATGAAGCATTGGCTCTGTCATTTTGCATCATTTATGTCCTAACAGATATCTTAGATCATTATTATTATTTTATTTTTTTTCCATTGCTTTTAACACATGAAAATTTAATCTACGCTCAGAGGCAATGAAAATGCAACACTTTAAATTTTGGTTTATTATTGCTAAGGATCTGAGTTGGCCAATTTGAGTTCTCAAGTGACAATTGGAGTCACAATGGGCACCTTGTTACACATGAATGGTCATCATGTAAATCAATATTGAGTTGTGCTCTTAACAATACATATTGAGTACAACATATGGGATTAGGAGTTATGCAAGTGCAGTTGTTGAAATGAAGGAGTGGTTGTCTTCCCTATACAAAGGCATGATAAAAGCCACACAAGAAACATTGTCAAGTGTCATCATGCCTCCAGCAAGATAATGTCAGACCCCACACTGCTCCAGTCACAGCTGATTTTTTGGCACAACATGGTATCAACTGTCTGCCATGGCCTGCATGCTCACCAGAGTTATCACCCATCCAACATGTGTAGGACCAACTGAGATGAGTCTCTCAGCAGGAGTACCCAGACCTCAGACCAGGCAGCAAGTCCAGCATGCTCTGCAGGCAGTGTGGCAACAACTCCCCCAAGACAACTGCAGACGCTCGGTCAGGTCCTTGAGGAGACGTCGTTCTCCCTGTGTGAATGTTGGTGGGGATCACACCAGATACTGACTGTTTTTTAAGGTGATTTCTGAATGTGTGCTCCATTCAGTGTTGTTGTGATTTTTAATTTTCAACTTGTGCTCATTATGTTTAATGCATGTGTTTATTATTGTACAAGTCAGACAAATAACACAT
>OOFC01029359.1:0-10647 GCA_900323345.1 Pseudochromis fuscus | reverse complement strand
GGCTCATTCACACTGGGACCTACTCGCTTCGCTTCACTTCGGATCGCTTGGGACTGCCCCCCCTCGGTAGCATTCACATTGCCGAGGATAGTGCCTCCTCAGTGTACCTGGCCGTCATTCGTGACATCATCTTTTATGCGACACACAGATGTGGAAAGAAGCGATGGAGGAACAACTTTTTAACTTTTTAAATTTCTCCCTGCACTGCTGCAAAGTCCTGCGGTAGCCACGTGCAGCCATCTGGTCCGAGAGTTGTTTGTAAATCCTTTCATTTCGGACCGCGCCGTCCAGCTCCCGCTGAATGTTCTCATCTGCGACTAATGTCTAAAAGGTTTGCACCTCGTCCTGAGTCCACAGGGCAGGATTTCTAGTAGCTGATGCCATTTCTCTTCTTGTTGTTATTTTAAACACCTCTGCACGGTTCGGCAAAGATTTAACCCTTGTACGCCCCCGGGGGTCTCCTCGTACCCCGCCTCCTATGCTCTTCGGGGGAACGAGGAGACCCCCGGGGGCGTACAAAGGTTAAAAATGGTGTGCTTGCGGGGACAGCTTACGTGCCGTGCAGTGATGACGCAACAACGCGGTGACGACTCCGACCAATAAGATTTTAGTACCTGCTCCGACCTCACCAGGTACTTTTTTTGGAACCGCCGGAGAGGAGGTACGAAAAGTTGTACCAGGTACCACGTTCCAGGTACTTTTTTTCCCGTGTGAATGCACCAAAAACGAAACGAAGCAAAGCGAGTAGGTCCCAGTGTGAATGCGCCATAAATGTGTGTGTCCAGTTGGGGCCGAGGTTTTACTGGTGTGAATACAGATGCATCTCAAGGGTCCACTATTGGTCAGATTGTCTGAAATGGATGAAACAACCAAGTCTGAACACACCCTCAGACCTGCAGACCAACATCAGCAATCTGTGTCTGAGTCATCTCACAATTTATGTAAAGAAAATAAAAAAAATCAGCTAGAAAACCCCAGAGAACTGTCCACACCACACCACACCACACCACACCACAGAGAGCTGCAGGTGAGGGAACTTCACCAGAGGAAGGTGAACTCTGTGGCTATCAAGCCTGCTAAAAATAATCTTAATGAACATCTGAACTATCAACACATGCTTTCTCCTCAGGAGAGTCTAAGCAGCTTAGCGACGCTCTCATCTCTCTTGGAAGTCATCTTCAATAATTACATTAACTGCGTATGAGTCAACCTTCGATGTGTTTGCTTCGTCCTAATCCAGAGGGGTGAGAAGAGCATTATTTACAGAATGTATTTATTTCATCCCATTTATAGCTGGGGAGGTGGGCTGTGAAGAAACAGGAAATTGGGGGTGAAAAAAAAAAGGTTTGTTATACAATCGGCGAAGTATCTCAAGAGTTACTCAACAGCATTACAACCCACTCCATCCTCAATGATTCAGGAACTATAAACAGAAGGCAGCAGAAAGAAAAGACTGATGACCGGTCTGTCCCATCCCATTGTTTTTTTTTATGGCAGATGGCAGGCTGGATGCAGAGGGAGGATTAACCAGAGCCCAGTGTCTCAGTCTCCGTCTTATCAGAAAGCAGCAGGTTGGGAGTCAGGAGCAAGAAAAAGACACATCACCACCTCCCCTATGAGTCACTCTCTGGTCCCCTGCTCACTATTACTGACACACACACACACACACACAATGTATATACAGAGCCAGCACACACGCACACACTCCCACACCTGCATCAATAATATTCCTACAGAAATAGACCCGTTGTCTCTGCATAGTGACGACTGTCTACATGGGTGGAGCGGACGGACAGATGCAGCTCGCTGATCAAATGTCAGGCAGATCCAGGGAGGAAGCTCTCAGCGGCGGCCGTGGTACTTTTATTTTTACTGTCCGAGAACTTCCCGTGAGTCACAGGTTGTTTCCAGCTTTGGACAAATTCTCTCACTGGTTTGATTAACACAGAAAGTTGATCTGAAGGAGGTCATCAGTTTGTTTTCTGGTCTAAAGGAAGGAAGTTTGATGCATGTTGCAACTCTGAAACCCAATTTACTGAGAAAATATTATAGAAATGTACATGAAAGACACACAGAAAGGAAACATTTAGGATTAGGTACGTTACAAGATGGGGTAGTAATAATTAATCTACAATAAATAAGTAGTTATCTCATGACTATTGCACCATAACAACATATTTCTATTGGTTCAAACATGAACTAATAAATAATGAAATAGAATGGCTTTTTTTTTTTTTTTTAACATAAATGATAATTAATCTTTAAAATACATTCATGAATCTATCTGAATTTTTTTTTACAGTTTCTATTTAAAAAAAATAAAACTATTAAATCTGAATGTTAATTGTCATGTTGTACAGTTACATATAAATGCATTTTGTTTTTACAAATATCATTAATTTACATAATTTATTCAACAAAGAAAAATCCCTGTGTATTATTTTTTGGTTTCCCAGCAGCTGGAAAATTACTTTTTAAAATTACTCAACTGAAAAGGAATTAAATCTGTTGGCAACTATTGTTATTACTGATTTTTGTCGACAGTGACGACTAATCGTTGCTCCCCTGTACACCAGAACCATAGTAATTGGGGGTTTGAGTCTATAATAAAGTAAGAATCTATAACTGAATTTACCTCTGCCATCTTTACAAAATATCTAATTAAAACCTTAAATAACACATCAGCTTTTCCTGCTGTGAAGACCTGGTGTCAGAGAGGCTGAGGTATCAACCACAACCATCACCTCACATAAAGATACAGAAATAAATGATGGTCAAGAAGGACTGACAGGAGCTGACAGTTGAAACCACACATATCCTCATTTGACATTAAAAAAATAGTGAAACTGAACAAAAAAAGAGGAAATGTTGCAGTTTATTTGTCACACTCCTTTCCTCAGTCGGTCTCTATTACACACACCTAACCTCCTGCCCCCGACCTGTAAACCTAAAGACAACGGTGCAGCTTGTACTGTAATTAAGCTGAATTATGCTGCAGTGAAACACCAAACTCACCCCAGTCAAATGTTTTATGACCAAAAACATTTCAATAAATACTCTGCAGAGGTCAACATGTCTCCTGGTAGATTCTGGTGCAGCAACAAACAGTATATCATGCAATGAGCTAATCAAAACACGTAAAACTGTCATTGTTTCCAAGTTCAAGGTGATGTTTCAGCCTGTGTGTGCTTTGCTGTTTGCGTGGATATGCTTAAGTTATAATAGTAGAAGATAGTGTTTCTGTTTCACCACAAGAGGGCAGCAGGGTTCAGTCTATAGCATCAGTAAAACTGGACTGAGGTTTGTGGAAGACAATGGCGACAAAGAACCAGTAGGAGGCAGCAAAACACCTCAGCTGCATCTATGAGACAGGAGGAGGTGGTAGGTACAAGCTTTTGGTAAAATTCATAACTTTGTCCTTCAGTGTTGTCTTCTTCTTCTGGACGTACGGGGTAACTTCTGTTATAATGGGGGAAACGTTTTGGCAAAAGAGAACCAGTAGGAGGCGGTAAAACACCACTGCTGTGTCTAGATGCACAGAAAGCAGAAGAAAGAAGTGGTAGGTACAACCTGTGGAGATCAGGATCATACCTTGATGGAGGGTCGGCCTCTTTGAGAGCTTCTTAGTTAAACTTTGATGAACTGAGATTAAGAGGGATTATGCTAAGCTAACCCTCCAGCGCTATTGACCTTCCCATCGAACTCCCAGCAACAAAACAGGTTCAGATGTCACCACAGCTAACTGCAGCCACTTCCACTGACACCCCATTAACTGCAAATTGACTTTCCTATTTTAAGAAAGCTCTTAGAGGAGTGGAAGTCATCTTAAGGAAGTTCAGAGGTTCAGCTGACTCTGAGTGACCTGATGTGTGAGTCCATGAGGCACAGTTGCAGTCTGTCCTCGTTTAATACAGCGGACCTCTCAGCTGGACAAGATACAGCTGTCCCTTAGTCTGCCTCGCATGCTTGTGTGTGTGTGTGTGTGTGTGTGTGTGTGTGTGTGTGGATAACAAGGAAGAGTGAACATGTGCGTATCAAAGAGCAAAGGATGTTCAGACCATTTATCTCTTTTAATGTTAGCAACACAAACAGCAACACACACAGATTTGTTGCTGACTTATAAGCGAGTGTGTGTGTGTGTGTGTGTGTGTGTGTGTGTGTGTGTGTGTGTGTAACCGTCTGTGTGTTAGCGGGATAGGGGGCCTGGGAACAGTGTGGAAATCACACTGGGTTTCCTCTGGCTCATCTCAGAGTCATGGGAAACAAAACTGACCAAAACCAACAGGGCTCAGGCTCGCTGCAGATCGGTGTCCCAGCACTTTACTGTTTGGACTGGACACCACCTCCTACCACACACAGAAGGGGAAAGGAGTATGTCCTGTATGCTGAGGTGACCCCAAAACCATTTTCTGACACTTACTTAATGGTGGAAAATCACAATTGTCCCACAGAGTCAAACTATTTCCACCTGCACTTCTGGCTTAAGTGTTAAAACAAGATGTAAAACAGAGCATCCTCCTCCAGCTGTGCTCAGTGTGTCAGGATGTTCTGTCACTGATTATAAATGTCTAAATTGGAGGAGTTGAAATGCAGAAAGAAGGATGCTGCCTGGAGACGTGAATACTGCAACACTTGTAATTTGCCCACAGGTTTATTCTGCATTCAATCCTAAAGTCTATGCTACATGTTGTAGGTGTGAGCTTAGAAAACATTGAGCTATTATTATTATTATTATTTGTTATGTTGTTGCCTGTGTCTGTCTGTCTGGAAGCAACACTACAGAAAACCTACTGACCACACATTGATGATTATTATAAGTGTTACCATAGACTGTACACAGAGTGGACGGAGCTACTGTGATGTCACTCGTTGATGTGTGGACTTGTTTTGAAGCCAGGAGTTTGGAGCTAGAAATGACCATATATGGATATGAAGGGCGGAGTGAGGAGGCGAATCTGACCCTTGAACCTGAGGACACTGTCCAATGTGAAAGACTGGACATCAGTGCTGCTCTCACTGGAGATCAGACCTGTCAATCAAGCTAACCACACCCAGATGGACCACCAGGTCACTGAGAAGAAGAGCTGACTTTATCTAATAACATCAGATTGACTTGTGGAAAAAAAATGTATGGACTGAGTATTTCAGGACGACCATTTCTGAATTGAAGTCAATCAGAGTCAATACCTAGTGGTCGTCAGGAGTATTGCACCTCTGCATTGGCCAAATTTTTAAGCCCCGGCAGCTTCGTTCGTTTCTATACACAGTCTATCCAAGAAACATGATTAAATTTAAGGCACGATCTGAAGATGGGATCCTGTCTGACAATCTGTTCACTTAAAAGCAAATGTTCAACAAAGACAGCTACCACAGAGAACCAGTAGGGGGCAGCAGAACACCACTGCTGGGTCTGTCAGCCAGGAAAGAAGCAGTAGATACCAACTGTAAATAGTGAATGAATCTCCACACACATGCAGGATGATAATGTCCCTAATTTGAGACAATCTGGTGCAGATCAGACATGGATCGTGCCTTGGTAGAGGTTTCGTACAAACCTTTGGAGTCTTCTTCTGGACTGACAGGGTGACCTCTGCCCTTCAGAGCACACACTCAGCTGGATCTGTAACAATAAAGAAACATGTTCAAAATGAGTCAAGTCCACAGTCTACAGTGCACTTCGCTCGATGAGGCTGAGCACCGACATCGACATCCTACAAACCCCCCCAGGCGCCTGGAAAACGTAGCTACTGTACTTTCCACAGAAAAATCAACTAATTAACTGGGAATTACTGGAATTAATCACGGTGCTCAAGTCTGATATATTTAGAAAAGAGTAGGAGAGACAGCTGGAAAAATCCCAAAGCTCAAATCTCATTTCAGGCGAGAAAAGATGCCTCGAAACTTACAGCAAGTACAAACAAGCTAAATAAAAGATATACTGACCACTCAATGTTTTACAGGAGCAAACATACTGTTAATGATCTATTCAGCAGTGAACATAAATAAGGACAATAAGAGCAACAATATGTCTGATGTTCATGAAAAAATGACAATCATAGATTTCAGTTATCCTGCTTTTTAGCACAGACATTTCATGATAATTACCCTTCAGTTCTTGGTATTCTTTCTAAATACCAAGTTACACGACCTGCTCTTTGCAAGTAAGTAAGAGTGTTTGTCTCAGCTGCAACAACATGAGCCGCTGCCATTAAAGCCTTGTTCCTGTTGGTGCCTGCAGCCGGGGAGAGTCTGAGGGAAGTGGCTTCAGTGTAGAGAGCAGCTCCTGAGGCTCCCGTCCTCTCACGTCCCCGGGCTCGCTCCAACAACACAACTCCTCTGGCACCGCACGGCGCGCAAACCACAAACTCAGTGTGTGTGAGAGGGTGTTTGTGCGTCAGTGCAAGAGCATATTCAGCATTACACAACAGTTTTGCTCAAAAGGAAGAAAAAAAAAAAAACAGGGTTTGTAACACAGACATAGATTTTATCCTTCTCTCACACACATATTAATTTTCAGTCGTGTAGCATCAATCATCTGTACGCTGCACAGAACTGTAAAATGTTTAGAGAGCATCACTGAGGTGTAACACCAGCAGGATGTCTGTGGAGCAGCAGCAGCTTCAGTCGTCCATCTGTGTCCACACTGGATGCATTCAGTATTGAGGTGTAGGTCACCTGGCAGCTCCCCGAGCCCGGTGCACTGTCACTGAGTGCGTAAAAATAGACCCGAAGCGTAAACACAGTCGTTGGGTTGCGTTTACGAGCGCACAAAGAGTAAAACACCAGTGGTTACTGTGCCAGTCACTAAAACAGGAGTGTATCGGTTTCATCAGCGGCTGTGTGACACTGACACACGAGGCTGAAACACTTTCCATGTACAGATGCTGTGAGGAGCATGTAAAGCTGACCGAGCTGCTCTGTGGGGATGTGTTTTCTGGGGCTTTTTCTGAACAGCCTGAAATGAGTTCACAGTTCATCAGCTTCAGGTAAATCTCACTGGATTTCACAGTACACATCAGCTTTAAATGTGGCGTCTGTGGGGACAAAGTGGAGACAAAGAGGAGAGGAGCAACTGTTGCCATGGAGAAGAGGTCGTAAGCACAGGTCGATGATGTTTGTGTAATTACTCTCACTGCCAGGAGAGGGCAACACTGCACTGCAACACACTGGTATTGACTGAACGTAGGATTATTAAGTACAATTGATTGGCAGAAATATTGCTTATTCATTTCAGCCAACTACCAAGCATCGTGTCAGACTACAGCTTCTTCAACTGCAAGATTTGAAGCTTTATTTTATTTTATATAACTGGAAATTGAATGTGTTTTTTGGGGGTTTTGACCTTCAGATTAGACCATTTTAGATATATATGTACCGTATTTTCCAGACTATTGAGTGCATCTGTCTATAAGCCGCTACTAACGAGCTTCGTGCCATCGATACATGAGCCACACCGGTGTTTAAGCCGCAGGGTTCAAAGCGTCAGAAAAAAGTAGCGGCTTATAGTTCGGAAAATACGGTACATATTTTTTTTATATTTCAGCATTTAAGAAAAGAAAACCTGTTAGTTTGAGCTCTAATGGTGATAATACAAGATGATCCCTGTGAAACATATTTGAGTCATTATATAACCTCACTTTTCCCCCAGTGAGGTCAATGGGAGACTGAAGTATTATTCTGAAATACCCAGTTTTAAATGTTTGTTTTTCTGTGACTGTGAATGTGATCTATGGGAAGAGCCTCGTGAACAGGCCCCCGTAACAGCTCCAGCTATAACTCCAACAATAAGGTGTTGCTGCTGTAGCTTTCCCAGAATAGTTACTCAGTGGGAAGATTTTGCACATTGGAAAACACATACATACACACACACACACTACATCATGTGATAATGCATTTTAGTGTGAGATCATGATGTTTGGGAGCCTCCCTGTAAATGTTTCACAGTCAGGCTGCTGATTCGGGTGAAAACATCTTGAGAGTGAGAATCAGCTGATGCCTTCAAATCAGAGAGCATCATTTCCACTGGTTTTTGTTGGAGCTGCTTTGACTCAGGGTTATTTTAACAGGCCTGTGAGTAAAAGCAGAACCACTAGTGTTTACGTACAATCATGTTCTCACTCTCACTTGCCTCCTCTCTCTCTCACACACAAACATGCGTATGTACACCACACTGTCCTGGGCTGGAGCATATTTCACACACCATTTGCGACTCAAACAAACACTAATGACCTCGTAGTTTGGCCAGTCTGATGACCATATAAGGAATGCAACTCCTGGCTTGATAACAAAATTACTCAGGGAAAAAGAGGAAAGCGCTAAAACAAAACTATTAATAGACGTAAAAATCCATGACGGAGGCCAGCTTTTGTTTTCAGGAGATCGTATTCAACGCCATTACATCATCTCAGAGCCATTCCAGCAGGCCAATAACCGCTAACCGTAATGCACCATTAACCATTATAGCAGAGTGGCTTTTACACTGTCTCCTTTTTGTGAAGATGATATTGTTTTTCAGCTTTGAAAAATCCTGGGAGGAAGTGGTCAGCTCCCCCGTGGACGCACATTCACGGTTTCAGTCTCGGGAAAAGGGGACATAAAAGAAATAAATGCGCCGTGATGCGAAAAAAGCACGGAGTCTGGAGAGCTCAGGTTGTCTTTGAACAAAATGTGACAACGGGGAGACCTCAGCCTTTCACTGGTGCCATGGCAACGTGCTGCATGCATATGGCGGGTAAGGAAAAAAGCAGCAGAATCAGGTGTAAAAACTACAAAGCCATATAAGTCGGAGGGAACGACAGTGTTAAAAAAAAAAAAAACGCTCTGTGGTTTTGTGTGCATCCATGCAAGACATCAAACGCCAGCAGCTGTGTCAAATGAGCAAGAAGAAAGTGTAATTCAGGGGATTAACATTTTATTAGCAGCTTCTGGGGCTCTCTTCCTGTTATATTCATGAGGATAAAATATTCTAATGAATGACCAAACAGCGCTGACACTTACAGCTCAGCAAGAAAATCACAGCATTAAAGAGCTTAAACGTGTTTAGGTGTAGAGACCTGCTCGGAGGGAAGTTGTGCTCCCTCCCTCTCAGCTGTTGTACCCTCGTGGTTGCACAGGGTTTCCAACCACATGAAAATTAGACATACGAGTGGTGCACGTTATGAAAATCAATTACAAATACTTCACCGCAAAGCAAATCAATACTGCAGCTGCCAGCAGGTAGAGCTGTGTTTACAGAGAGGAGTGGACTCCTACAGAAGTACATAAACTTTTACTGACTGATCATCACAGTAACCTGCCAACAGGTGGGGGTGCACAGTAACAATCTGGACTTATACAGAGATGACACAGGATGAAGATTTTAATTGGGCCTATGTAGAGTCTCAGGCCGGGATGTATACAGAAATTGTATTGAAAACAACATAATGCACGCAGAGAAAAACAGAGAGAGACGTAACAATGTATTACTAATCTCCTAGGACACCAGCCCAGGCAGTGTGGGTGTCTGGACGAGACACGCTTGCTTGCTCATTCGCTCATCTGCTCAATAAAACCGGGCTGCGGCTGCAACGTGTTGTCTTCCTACCATATTCGCCGTGGTGTACTCCCACATGTAACCCCCTCCTCTTATTCACTCCCTCCCTCCCTCTCTCCCCCTTACTTGCAGGCAGACCGGCTGTCATGGATTGCAGCCCACTCGTTACTGTTCCCCTCATATAACTGTCGCTCCAAGAATCTTTCATCCTACTTCTCCTCTACTTCACACTGGGTGGTGAACTGGAGCATTATATAAAGGGAGTGTGGTGGGCCTGTGTGTGTGTGTGAGTGTGTGTTCACCTGTATGAGTGAAATGTAGCTTTAGAAATGTAAAAACAAACAAAAAGGCCTCAAATTGGGCTCCTTTGAATTTTGTTTTTCTACACGGGGCTTGTAGATTTCCAGGAGTGTAATTATAGGTACTTCAGCGTCACCCACCTCCTCTGACAACAACCCCACTGCCAAATACAAAATGAGGCTCTCTAAGAATAAAAGTGACTAACTTGTGTAAGCAGCATAAAAAAAACAGGTTTCTGCCATTTAACAATGAAACTTGATCATTTTATACAAAATAAAGTGAGTCTCAACTGTAGGGACCAGTGTGTGTTTCATGGATAACAACTAGAAAATCACTGGGAGAGCACAGACCTCCACCAAGCACAACATTTCCTTCATATTGTGACTTCCACCAAAGATATTACTAGTATTAGTCTTGTGTTTATTTATATCAATATTAGCTCCACAGCGTCGTGGCTGTTTAAAGATGTCTGTTGCATGTTTCTAGCTTCATTTGTTTTTTTATGATGCAAGTTTCAAAGATGGATTTTTTCATATTCTGGATCATATTATCCAAAATTATTCCTTTATCCGGATCAATCTTTGATATATTGTAGACCATGTTAGAAACTTGTCCTGTATTTTTTTCAAAGTGTCTTGACCATTTTTGGTGGAGTCATATGCAGAAATGTGACATATGGTCCTATCTCCCAATGTTAAAGAATCCTTCAAAACATTCCTGGATCCAGACGGTGATCCGGATCACTTCCAAAATCTAATCATTTGTTCCTTATCCCCATCTGGACAATCCCTGAAAATTTCATCAAAATCCCTCTG